>PVHY01010498.1:0-51640 GCA_004024945.1 Uropsilus gracilis
TGGTAAAGGTGATCAGTGAAAATGCTAATGAAGAGTGTGTAGCCTGCTTTGGAGAGAGAAGCAGGCAGATAGCTGTATCCAGTTAAGGTTAAAGGTAATTGCAAAGGAACTGCTTGTAGCCTGCTTTGGAGAAAGAAGCAAGCAGATAGGGGTAAACAGTTAAGTAAAGACAGAAAGTCTCTTTTTACCCTGTTTCAGTCCCTACGGTGCAGGACTTTCCCCTGAAATTGGGGGACGATTGTGCTCCACAGTCAGCATCTCAAATTTGGATCCAGCACAGGAGAGACAGGTCCTTAATACCTTTGAATCAATGGTAAGAGGGAAACAAGTACCTGGGAAACAAGGAAAATTAGAGACCAAGACCCAGTCCTTAAGGGGTCCATGTGCAGACTCATTTGCCTAAGGGTCTGACACAACAACACAACTCTGAACAGTGCCCAACCCAGAGATGAAAGAAACCCAGACAACACCCTTGGTGTCTGCCCAGGACCCAAGAGACTTTACATATCACCTGTGGGTCAGACTCACTGGCAGGGGCCAGCTTGGCAACCTCATGCAGATGTACGCTTACCAGTGCTGGTGGCAATTATCTTGGAAGCCACTGCCTACCATAGTAGAGTCTAAGGTTGAACCCCAGATGAAAGCTTCACCCAACCCTGTGAAGTAGCTGAGCACAAAGTAACACCAATCAAGAGGGCCAACCCTCACAAATAAAAAAAAAAAAGGCAAGTCTGTTTCTTGACAGCGTTCAGATGTCTGCTAGCAATCAGGCCACCCCTCTACAGTCATCACCCCTCCCCCCGCCACACACACACCTCTTGCAGTACAGACAGCTTGCACATGGGTTGTGCCTCCAACAGCTCAGAAAGTCCATGTGTCCCAGATGATGATGGCAGCTGGTTTTGTAGGCCACCACTACCAGCAGCCTAGCCAGCCTGGTGAGTCACTAAAGACTCACACCAATATGCCTTCTTACTACTCAGTCTCTCTGGTGTGTCTCCCGGGACCAAAGCACTCTAGTGAGACTCTACTGGTTCTATATGCCTTTGGTAGCCACACCTCCAGAGGCTAAGCTAGCCCTGCACATCTGTCCCAGTCTACCTACCCTTCCACACATCTGGTAGCCTAGTAGGCACCACATACCACCGCTGGCCAAGCAAGAGTCTGCCACTGTCTCATTTGTCCCATGTGTTGCTGAACAGTCCAGACAGCTAGCAAACAGGCCATGTTGCATAGCTAGGAAGCAGATCTCACATGCCTCTAGCAAACATCTCCACCCACCAGCAAGCGAGTATACCACAGGAGCACGTGTCAGCAGTTCCATCCACTGGCCACACAACACAGCACGACTATGACCATCTAAGTGACCCACAAATTTGGCAACCTAGAAGACTGATAAATTCCTTGAACTGTACAACCTCCCAAGATGAAATCATGATGAAACAGAAAATTTAAACAAATCTATCACAAGAAATTGAAAGAGTAATCAAAGAACTTGGCAGGTAGCTGTCTAGGAGAGAATGACTTCACTAGTGAATTCTATGTAACACTCAGAGATTTAATACTCATCAAACTTTTCAAAAACAAATTAGAGAAGAGGGAATGCTTCCTAATCCTTTTATGAAGCCAGCATTATTCTGATAAAGCCAGACAAGACCACACAAAAAATAAAATTGCAGGTCAATATTGCTGATGAACATAGCTGCAAAAATCTTAAAATACTAGCAAACATTAGCAAATAAAATATTAGCAAACTGAATTCAACAAAACAGCAAGAAGATTATACATCACAAGCACAGGTGATTTATTTCAGGAATATAAGTATGGTTCAGCATATGCAAATACATAAATGTAACTTGTTTCATGAACAAAATGAAGAAAAATATCACATCATCATCTAGAGAGAGGCAGAAAAAAAGCATTTGGTAAGATTTAGCATTCAGTAATTAAACACTCCCAATACAATGGGTATTTATAGACCATACCTAAAGATAATAAAGGACATATATAGTAAAGTTATAGTTAACATCATTCTCATTGGCGAGAAACTGAAGGCTTTTCCTGGGGTCAGGACAAGACAAGGATGGTCATTCTAACTACTATTAAACACAGTATTGAAATTCTGTATCAGAACAATTAAGAAAGAAAAAGAAATAAAAGGTATCCAAAATGTATAGGGAGAAGTAAAACTGTAACTCCATACAACTGACAGGATTTTTTTCTTACATATATATGTATGTATGTATATAAAACCCAAAATACTCCACCAAAAAAAAGTTAGAATAACAAATACAGTAAAGTTTCAGGCTATAGAACTGAAAAAAAAAAAAGGTTGTGTTTCTATATACAATGAACCAGGAGAAAATATAAAATACCTTAGAAAATTTCAAGCAAGGAAGCGAAAAACCTGTACACTAGAAACTATAAAACACTGTTGACATAAATTTAGCAGACATAAAACATGCAACCACATCTTGCTCTCATAGATTGGAAGAATCACACAGCTGAAATGGTCATTTTAACTAAAGCAATATACAGATTCAATCCCTATTAAGATTCCCAACAATGTTCTTCACAGAAATAGAAAATATTGAAGTTTGTATAAAACCATCAAAGACCTGAAATAGCAAATAAAACTCGGAGAGAGAGAAAAAAAAAAGATAAATGGAGGTATCATGCTCCTTGGCTTCAAATCATACTAGCAAGCAACAATAATCAAAATAGTATGATATTAAAAACAGGCACACAGATCAAAGGAATGAAATCAAGAGCCCAGAAATACAACCCCACATATATGGATAATTATGATGATACTGGAGCCAAGAGTACACACTAAAGAAAGGAACATATTCAGAAGATAGAGCTAGAAAAACTGGATGACTACATTGTAGCATATATAAAAACTGATTTGAAACAGCTTGAATGTAAGAACTGAAACAATAAAGTACATAGAAGGAAATAAGTAATAAAGTTCTTCAATATGGCCTTAGTGATGGCTTAGAAGCAAGAGGCTTCCTTGCTAAGAGGAACAAACGTGAATATGAATAAATAGAACTACATCAAACTAAACCATTGATAAAATGAAAAGGCAGTCTACTGAATAACAGAAGATAAAACTTTGTATCAGACAAAGGGTTAATATCCAAATAATACAGAAACTCAACAATAACAAAAACCCAACCCAATTTAAACATGAACAGAGGGTCTAAATAGACATTTTACCAAAGAACACAAACATTCAACAATCACATGTTGTGGAAAAGATGTTTTTATGGTTTGTCATTGGGGAAATGAAATCAAAACTACAGAGAGATTTCATATCACACAGGTTAGAATGGCTACTCTGTCAAAGAGTAAAGAAATGGTTTAAGTGTTGGCAAGAACATATACAGAAAAGGGAACACTGCACTGTTGGAATGTCAACAGGTACAACCACAATGGAAAACATTGTGGAGCATCTTCAAAGAAATAAAACTACCATATAGTTCAGCAATTTCACTTTGGGACATTCATGTGAAAAATATGGATATACTGCCAGTTTGTTGCAACAGTATTCACAATAGTGGAAACATGGAAACAACCTAAGTTACTCATTAATGGATTATTGAATAAAGATGATGTGGTATATACACATAAAGGAATACTATTCAGCTATAAACATGGCAAAATCTTTGTTCCTTGAGATAATATAGGTAGAATTTGAAAGGATTGTACTAAATGAAATAAGAAAAAGTTAAATATCATATGATTTAACCCATGTGGAATACCACACAAAGCAGAACAACAACAAAAAAAACCTTAGGCCTGGAAAACAAAATGGAGGTTAAGAGAAGAGAAGAATGTGGGGGAAAAATAGAAAAGGTGGATGAATTGGTTGGTGTTGAATAGTAACTAGACCTTTGGTGGTGGGAATAGTGTGGTACATACGGAAGTTGTGGAAGTCTGAAGCTGCATTCCAGAAACCACAGTACAGTTAACCAGTTACAATTAATTAAAACAAATGGATCAAGTTCTGAAATGTAAGAGCTAAGGTATAAAACCTTTCTAAGAAAACACAGGACAACAGTGTCACAATACTGAATTTGTTTGGCAATGATTTCTTAGATATGACATTAAAGGTACCAGTAATAAAAAAAAAAAAAAGACAAAATAGACCTCATGAAAACTCAAAACTTTGTGCATCAAAGGTTATCAACAGAGTAAAAGTGCAGTCCAAAAAAATATGAGAAAACACTTGAACATTACATATCTGATGTGGGATTAATATCAGAATATACAGAAAACTCCTATATTATATACAATAAATTGAAAACTTGTTAAAAAACCTATTATCTGAATCTTCCATAATCCTTTTCTATTGTGTGCTGTTTCTCTTTATTTCTGTCATTCCCATTCCTTTTTTTTTTTTTTTAACAACAAAGAGGGTAAATAAAAAATTGTAGAGTTGGTGACCTAGGTTAATTCTTTCCCTACTAAGGGTGTATTTCTGGGACTGGATGAGGACACTATCAATTTTGTGTAATCCAAATTAAAGATCTGAAAGATGTTGAAGCTTGTTTTCAGTCTCCAGGTGAACTAATTTAAGTTCATCCTTCCTCTTAGGTTTAAACAGGTATTACTCCCCACTCCAGGTCTTGAATTCTAGTTTCCCACAGACCTCACCATTTCCCCTTATCTCTATTTAGCCGCTCTGTCTGTTGGCCATCTTCACTGAAATTACTTGGATCTACATGAATGGCAGAAACCTCTAGGGGAAAAGCACTGCTCTTCACCAGAGCATCTCTCTCAAGTGTTTCCTGAGATGGTTTCATACGTTATCACTATATTGTTAGCATTACAAGTCCTCAAAGTTTTGTTTCTATGTCATCCAGCTTTTCCAGTGTTGTTGGTAGGAGATAATGGATCAAACTACTTATCCTACCAGTCTTATGGAAAGTCAAATTACTTTTGAAAAATATATGTTATTCTCAAAGTAAATGTTCACAAAGTGATCTGTAGAAAACTGATGTAAGAATTGTCTCTGATACCAGTATAAAATGCAAGTTTCTAAATTTGATCAATCTAAATCAAAATCATATTTTTCACTACCATTTCAGTCAGTAGAATACTTATCTGTAGATAAAATAACTGGAGACATGCCCTATTTATATAATCATCTCAATCATAAAGTACCTAATAGTTAATAGAAATGGACGGATTTGTCTTCTAAACAAAACTTTCTAGTATAAATGGATTCTTTAATATAAAATTAGCTAAAAGAGAAGACAACTATAAAGCAAACTTTATTTTCAAAATGATCTTTCATAAATGGCAAATTTTGTACATAAAAATTATCTGATTCTTTTATTTCAATGTACAATATCATTTTAAAACACAATTATAGAATGTCTTTATCTATGTGAAATGTAAAATGGAAAAAGCCAAATCAAGAAAAACTCATCTTATTTATAAGATCGAAAAGTGTTATAGTGGAAAACATCCAATAACAGAATCCATTTTATCTTTTCTGTGCTATCTTGGGATATTTAGTTACTGAGATTATTATATCAAAGCATTAAGAGATCAAGAGAAATGGCAAGGATAAACATTACAAAATATATTTAAAACCTAGCCTGATAAATCTTAGTTAAAAAACCCTACAGGTAAACTTAAAATTTCAAGATTAGGAAAAAATGGGCAATAACTTTATTTCTTTTATATACATAATACAAAGTAGAATGTTAGTTTATATTTGCCCTTAACATTTTAAATGCACATAACCAGTTATCATTTAGTTTTTGCTTAGCTAAAACATACAAATTTCTATTAAACTTGACTGAGATATTAGTTTTATTTAACCCTTAAATGTCTGAAAATAGTCTTACTAGTTTCCTTTTATTAAAAACTCCAAAACATGACATGATTTTCTGTGTACAGTCCTACAGAAAGGAAACATGTAACTGTATTCCTTTTAGTTATATGCTAGTTTTCATATGGTTATTACTTTGTCAGATAGGAACATTTCAATCAGTTTTATTTTCTTAATTGTGCCTGTCTATTGCTTAGATGTGCTCATAAATGTTCTGTGCAGTTTTTGATCTTACCCAATCTAACCTCCACAGTTCCTAGTACTCTTCATCTCAAAATCCTCATGCCTGATTTAAAAAAAAAAAGGGGGGGGGTGAACTTCAGTTGTGTTGTACAATCATTATGGGATTTTTTTTTCTCTTTTTTTAAATCTTTCCATGTAACCTTTTACACAACCAAATCCAAACTGTAGTTTATTAGGGAAAAACAAAGCCAAGACAAATTAAAAGAGAACCCAACTACTGGGGAATTGGGGCCATACTGACAGTCAGTTCAAGTTATTTAAGTTAAGCATAGTTTGCTTTGGCCTGAGTGGTGTAAATTTGCTGTTATTGTATTTTTAAATTTCTAAGTATAACTGTACCAAGTCTAGCCCTCTATCCCCCCAAATCTAACTCTTGGGTTTGTACTTAAACATTGAAAAGAAGTTGTTAGGTATCTACAACACTGAATTTGATAATGAAATTTCTTAAAATTTTGTGTTGCTTAAAATACTTTTAAAATTACATATAGAATTTCCTATACTTTTTGTATTTCCATTCTCATTCCAGGCCAATTCATCCTTCCCAAGGTCAAATATCAACTCAACCATAAATGAAGTGTTGTTTTCACCAAAATTTCCAGTTAGGCTCTACTTATTCTCAGGGAAAAAGCCTACAGTATGGAGAACACTAAACTCATTAGCAAAGTTGATTATTAGTAATTTCTCCTAGTTATGTTACGAGTTAGGTGAGAAGACATAATACTAGGGTGAACACCAGGGTACAACAAATGAAATCATTAAGAAAAAAAATAATTGATATTTAATTTAGCAAAACTTCATGCCTCAAGGGCAATTCATTTTAATGTATTTGTTCACACTTTTTAATGGAAATATTAAGAGAAAAATCTCATGGGAATAACACTAAATCACTGAAAGTAAAATATTGGGAAACACATCCTACAGTAGAAACCCATTGCTATAACATAGCTCCAAGTGTTTTTCACATTTCCTTTTGTAGGCGCAAAAGAGACTACAATTACAATTAAGACCTAAAGATTTCCTCTATATAAAAGTGAGAAAATAAAAGAAGTTGATAGAAACAGGTCCGTTTGACCTCCCTTCCCTCCATGATGCCAAATCCAAATGGTGGCTTACCATTAAGTCTGAATAAGAAGAATCAAAACAAATCTGTAAAAACACTTTAGGCATTCTAATTTCATTTTGCTGCATATTTTTTCCTTTGTTCAGGGACTTGCAGTGGGGAAAGAAGCTGTGCCCCTGAGAAACAATTCCCAGAATGCATCATGATTTGTGCTGCATTTGGGGCCTCGCTCATTAAGGATACCTATGAGTTTCTTCTTTGTCTTTTAAGAGAGCAGAATTCAGTAATAACTCAAATGCCCAGACCTCTCCCCAGACATCATTTTTCTAGCAGTCCAAATGGAGCTGATTCAAGGTCAGAGGTCATAGGCTGTGCTCCATTTGCCAGCTGGCAGTAAGCTCCAAGGACAGAGGGTGCAAGAAGCGTGACGATTCTTCAAGATGCTCATTCACACAGCATTGAGAGTATCCCCACGGATACCTCGAAATACTCATTTTGTCTCAGTTGGGTGGGTTGGAGAAAAGAGGGTCAAGTTTGTGAGGAGGTAGCATTGCAGAGCTTCCCATGCTATGAGTCCATCCCACTGAAGCTGACTATTTTATACCAACACAATAAAGTTTAAGAAAGGATAAAATGTTTCCATTATAGATAAACATTATTTGCCCTGTGACTGAGAACAGAGCAATACAGACTAAAAGGCAAACATCTGGAACCTCGTTTGGGGGAGAAACAGTGGCTAGTGTGAACACTCCACCTAGAGTGATACGGAAACTTCCCAACAGGGAATCATATTAAAATGATGATTTACAGTTATTTGGGTAAGCTGTTTTCTCTCTCAAACTTCTGTCTCAGTTTCTGTGTGCTGGTCCCATACCACATATAGAATTTAACTATTTTTCCTTTCCTAAATGGCTAAACTGAGATGCTGTGTGTAAGAAATGGAAAGTGACAAGATATGACCGAAGCATTGGAAATCAATCCAAACTAAATGTGCTTCTTAACTATAAGTGAACAGTTGAAAACAATCCTGTTTTATAGCCATGGAGATAAATACTCTGTTTTTATTAGGAAAAAATTGCTTTGGACTGAATAAAGTCATTTGATTAACAAGTCAAAGCACATGGTTTATTGATGTTTCAGAAAGGAGTTTACAAGGTCTAGTGAAAAAAGAGACCCAACTCTGAATTAACAAATTACCTTGGTATATAGGACATTGACAGTTCACTGCTAATAGATTTATGAGCTACTGCTGGGTGTTTCATCCCTATTTGGTTTATTATGATAAAATATTGGGGCACTGGTAACCTATAGCCTTATTGCAATATACTGTATTGACCTTTGACCATCAGGACCTGACAGCAAAACTAAGTATTAAATTTTTAATTTGTCTTAATCTAACAGGACCAGCATGAATACTGTGTGGGTTATGTTGAAGAGGCTATTCAGTGTAACTAACACATGGCATGCTGGCTTGGGATTTGCTAATATTCAGTTAAGTTAGCACTCAGAGGTTATAAAAGTCACACGTTATGATCCACAAGTTACTGGCAAAGTGGCATGTGGTTTGAGTAAAGAAAATGTCTACACAGAATCTCATTGTTCAACTAGGGAGGAAATATTTTTTGTCCCTTGGGAAGTTTCAGAATCTTTGTAGTAGAGAACAGATCTTCTCATTTCAGTGAATTTAATTTTTATCTCTAGTTCCTTTTAAAAACTGTCTGGATATATGATAGTTTATTCTTTTTCTCAGGTTTCCCATTGTTTCTTTTGTCTTTAGAATGGTTATTGTAGTTTCTGTCTGACAATGCTATCAGTGGAAATTATTCAGTATCTAAGATTGCTGTGTGTGTTGGTTGACTCAGGGTGAATTGTTTTCTTTCTTTATTTTCTAGTTTTGGTTCATGAGTTCATTTTCAGTAAGGTTCTATTGGTGGGAATTCTTGAATGATGGTATGTCTCATCAAAATTTTTGTTCTTGCTTTTTATAGGTGCTGTAGAGATCTTTCCAGGTTAGGCTGACTTTCTATATCAATGTCTCCTTCTGGGAATTCCTGAACCATATAAGCAAGGTAAATCTGACCCTAAGCTGGAACGAAAACATACCTGTGGATATAGAGACTTAGAAGAAATGTGGTATTTCATTTTGTTTCTCTCCTTACTCCCATCTCCTTTAATCCAAAGCCCAGGGCTTGTAAAACAAGTCTTCTTGAGCACTTACTGACATAATGGGGTGTTAATTCCACCTTTCATCTTAAGTGCAATCTTTGGAGAATTTCATCTTTATACTAAACATAATCACAATTCTGTGCTTTGCACAGTTCCAAGTCCTACATTATACTTAACACCTTAGATCCTTTGGCACTGAAACTGGCAGACTCCTCCAGGCAGCTGTAGCTGTAAACATTTACTTGATATCTTTATCATCTTTGTTTTAGATTCCTTACCTTGTGAGCTTAGTATGTACTCAAAAGTTTACCCAGAAATACTGGGTAGCAGTTCTCAGGTTAACAAATCTACTGACTTGTAGGAACTGGACGTCAAACATCTTGTTTTAAAAATGTTCCTTTTTCATATAAATGAATTAGGTAGACGCAGACAGGAAACTGAAGCATCAGAAAGGTTGTTCTACCAACTTGACTCACTTTGTAATACATTTAATGGATGGCCTGATTTAGTGCATTAGCTTACATATTTCATCATCTATCTTTCTTCTTTTCAGTGTGTTTTCTATGTTCTGGATATAGTGTTCGATATTTTTAGACAACATACTCAAAGACACATTAATAGCCCTTTTTAAAACTCTCAGGCTTGTAATATTGGAACTGCTTTAAGTGGTCAGTTTTACATAAATTATCAAATCATCAAATTTTCATGATACAGTAAACAGCTAACTTGACATGGTATTCTGAAAGGAATTTTACAAAGATCATTCCAAATATGGAAATAGTTCAATTAAATGAGAATCTTAGGACCTTAAACATTTCTGCATCTCTGTAGGAGTAATCCCCAACCAGAGAACACAATTAAAACCCTACCCTTCAGGAGGACATAACTGTATAACATTAAATGTAAGAATCTCCTATATTAATACCACAAAAGATAGTGTAGATTAAAAAAGAGATAAAAGGTAAGATTAGGGGGAAAAAGGGGTAGGAATGAATATTATAGTTTTAATTGATATTAAATTAATATTAACTTTATAGATTTTATTGATATTCATCCAGAGAGAGGAAATACTAAACTGGGGGTTTGAAAGAAGACAACAATGAAAAAAAAGAGAGAAAATAATATATTTGTTATAGGTTTTCTTCTAAGACAGCATGAACAGGCTTCTAGAAAATATTCATTTTACAGCATGTTAGTTCTTTTTCTTACGCTTATTTTGTAATAGTAGATATTACATAGATGAGAGAGAAATCACCTATTGATAAGTAATTAAAGGACTCTGAACACTTCTTAAAGTACAAAGAAATTACTGCTGTCTATTCCATATGGTGAATGGAAACTTTATCACTGGTATTTTTCTGATCTCTTTACTCAGATCTTAAAATTAGGTTCTAAGCATTCCATGGACAATCAGAAAATGACTCATTTAGCAAAAATAATATTTGAAATTTTAGTTTCTAAGTACAGGAGAAAGATTATTGAATTGAATGAGAAAACTGCTATGTAAGTTAGTTCCTTGCCCATTAAACTATCCAAAGGACTTTAACTTGGTAACTTAACTTCAACTTGTATATGGCATTCTTAGTTCTTATTCACTTTGATAGACTCACCATTTAATGATTTCTGCTTATTGTTCATTGTCTCTATTTCGAAGCGTGCACGTGTACACACACACACACACACACACACACACCTGTACATACTTTACACTGGAATTAACATGCATACACCCCTGTACATACTTTATACTGGAACGAACACTCAATTCTGCCATTAAATTTCCTGTTTTCTGGTCAACACCAAAAATATGATTAGAGCCGGGCACAGTGGCTTGTGCCTGTAAGCTTCAGCCTATGAAGTGGCTGGGGCTAGGGATCACTGTTCGAAGTCCCACTTAGGCAATGTAGCGAGACCTAGTTCCAAAAAAATAGCTGGGTGTGGTGGTACACCCATGTAATCCCAGCCCTAGTCACAAAACAAACAAACAAAAACATATGATTAGGAATGAAAGGGCAGTTTTAAAAAATCCAAAATTCTGTGGCACTTTATTTTTTGAAGCTAGAGTTAGCAGTGGACTACAGAGTAGTTGTTACCTTTCAAAGATTATATTAACTGAGATACTAGAGGGAAAAGTCACTTGAACATTTTGAAAAAACCAAGTTAAAAAAATGGATCACATGATGTTTCTCTTGGAAAATAAGAGGAAAAGGCTGAGCTACATGGGACTGATGAAGGGAAATATCTGAAATCAGGGTAGTGTGTTAAATCTGTCCCAAATTTTATCTCTGCAGTGAAGTTAAACAATATCTACATCTTAGGGTGGCATGATGATGAATGGGGCATGAACGCATCATTTATTGCCTCTCCCACTTTTTAGTGGTTGATAGTAAGCTGAATACAGGAGTTCTTATGGCTTGCTCTGCAGTTCTTTTTTCCCCCTCTACTATAAGGAAATCAACAGAAATAATTTAAAAGATGAGAAGATAAATTAATATTTCTTTAATGCTTCTTCCTTCCATCTCTTTTATATCTTCCACTAACACAAGGCACCCTCTAAATGAACTAATTCCACTATAAAATATTTCTGGCTGTTATTCTTCTAATCTATGAAGTCTCAATTTATAACATTTTAAATTTACTCTGGTAGAAATTACTTTTTAATTTTTCTTTTTACTTTACTTTCTATCATTCAAAAAATGCTGTTTTCTCTCTCTACTCATGCTTGTCTTTTCTCTCTATCTCTAAAAGTATATTATATAAAATAGAATTTTAGAAGCTTTCACTTTCCCACAACTTTGCTCAAGAATTCTCACTGTTTGGAAAAATAAACCCCCATTATCAACATGATTTCACTATCTAGGTAAATACATTTTTGTTGTAAGTGGAAACTTTTACAGATTTAAAAGTAAACTTGAAGAATAAAAATAGGAAAGGTTTATGCAGGGCCAAAGATACCTACACAGTTAAGAAGGTGGGCATATTGGTAAGTAAATATGGAGCAGATTCTGCGATGGTTCAAGGGCAGAATACTGACAATTTGCTCTCAAGTCCACAGAGTTAGCCATGAAGAACGGGGAGATGCAAGTCTTAACACTTTTGCTTCAGTGAAAAACCCTCTGAAGAGACCGTAGATATTTTTCATAAAATAATGAAGCATTTAGAAATGTGTGTATCTTTCAAATCTTGACCATCATAGCTAGGGTGACTCCATTATTACTTCTTTTGAGCAATCTGCAAGAGTTGAGATGTACCTATAGAGAATATACAATGGGTTTTCTAATGAAAATAAGCCAATTTTAAGAGCAAGATTTGTAACAAAATACAGATATTTATGTCAGTCTAAGTGATGTTGCAAATAATTCTAGTTTAACCAAGTCCTCTACTTCTGGAATGAACCTATATAACTATTTCTGCTGCACCCAAATCAGCATAAATTCCATTTTCCAGTCACCCAAGACTTTTCTTTCATTTTGGGTTAATATGAAGCATATTTAAGTGTGGGGAAAAAACTTGGGAGTTGCAGTCACAAATGAATCAAATTTATGGTGTAAAGGAGGCTTGCTAATAACAAGTAGACACAGTAAGATATTGCAGTTTTGAAAACAGTGAAAATATTAATGAAATGAAATAAATGAGAAATGAATAAGTTTACAGAAAATAGAAAAGAGAGGAAGATAAATGGATATAAGTGCTAATTATCGAGAGAGTTAAAGACAAAAAGCAAAGCAAAACAAAATAATGCTCAAAGGGGTGTTAAAGGCAATTAGAAAGGATTAAAAATTGATTCAGAAGGAATGGGACAAGACCACTACAAAGCAAAATAAAAGGAAAGAAAGTTAAATAGCTCTTCTGCATAGTTTTATATAAAAATACTAAAAATAACCAGAAAACTAAGAAAATTATCCAAGAGACAATTAATAGAAGCCAATAGCTGAAAAATACTACAAACTCAAAAGGGTTAATAAAAAGACTGAAAAGAACAATTATATGCAATTATATTTAAATCTACACATTGGTATGTAGTAGTTTCAAGAATAAAAAACTAAGGGATACCCATAATTAATCTTGGATTCTAGAATTAAACCCATTATAGCAAAGTATACACAAAGAACAAACAAAAAGATATATCTCTACAATCTTAAAGTAGGAGCATTTGAAACCAAGGGTTATTTGAGCCTCTCACTGACTCCATGAGAACTATAAACTCACTGCTAATTCATATGTAAAGAACTAAGAGAAAGACAACTGATTACTAGCAATCCAAATTTACCCTAAATAATCCATGTCAAATAAAACAAAAGCTTTTCATAAAATTTAGTATTTACTCAATGACAATTTACAATGGAGAGAGTATGAATATTTGAACATCAAGCATTTCACAATACATAATTATTATTTAAAAGCCTTCTTGTGACACTGACTAGGCTGCAAGAAAACTATTATAGCTGGATATCTATGACAGTCTGTAAAGGTGACAGTGAAGTCCCCTATTCCATTTTGGTCACATATTGCTTGATTGCATGCAGTCATAATGAATTCAGTGCAAAAGAAAGTGAACTAATAGCTCATCATACAATATGTTGGGCTTTTACTAATATGTCAGAAATAGAGTAGTGTGCTCTGTGATAAAAAGCACAATAATAGAAAAACCATAAAAAATGGGAGACACACATTACTTATCCTTTTCATAGGTGTCTAAAATAAGTATTGTCACTTTTGCTTAAATTAATGGGACACATTGACTTAAACCTACCATTAGGTTTTATACACAAGGTAAACATGTAAATCTTTTGAACCATTTTTTCTGTTAGTTTTTGTTTTTATTGTTTTACATTGTTCTAGTCCACATGCTTCTCCCACCACCACATCACCAGTGATCCATCACCAATTTCCTTGGTGTCCCTTTCTTCCCTGTTTCACCCCCCTCCTTCGTTCTCCTTTGCTGGATGTTTCATTTCTATAGTCAACCTGTTACCTTTTACTAGTATTTGTCCTTGTGTTTAATTTACCTAAATTTCTTTTGAAACTTTTATCCAAACTTTGTAGAAAAGTAGAGGGGTTATGGGAGTAAATGAGTTGGGAAGGAAAGAGAAAACATTTTAACCTGGTATTTAGAGATATTTGCAGGACTCATGGATCTTCAAAACTGTATATAGGAACACCAGTTCAAAAGATACTGCAGAATTGTCATGAATACCTCCATAAATGTTAACATCACTGTAAAGGAAAGTAACAATAATTCAGGGAACTCAAATTATGGTGAAAGGATTAGAGGATAATCGCTAGATGAAGTTTTCCAAATGATTGAAGTGGTGTGACATTTTGTACTGATATTTTCACATACTTGCTTGCTTTTTTCCTATACAGTGTAGGAAGTAGACTACAACAACAAAAAGAACATAGACATATCACTCCATGATTAGAATATGTGAATGGCAATAATGAAACAGGAAAATATGAAACCTAATTCCATAATTAGGATAATTCTATAATTATTTTACTATCTGGTTTATATAAATGAAAGTCTGAAAAACAAGCAGCAAAAATCTTAGATTAGGAAATATTCTTAAGGAAATTCTCTAAGAGATAACACAATTGAATAATTTAAAGCTGAAGACAAAAATGGAAGCAGACTCAAATTATCCATTTGTTAAAATGAAATAATAATTGTATTTTTAAACTGACGAATTCCTGAAATAACTAGAAAAAAGGAGGCAATCTCTAATTCTAATCTTAACTTTCACAGAAATAGCAAGAAAATGTCCCCCATGATCTTCCAAGCAGTCCCCATAATACTTTTCAGGATTCAGGACAAACACATGTAGTAGGATAATGTAAGTGTAGATACTAGCCTTGATTTCTAATAAACTTAAGGAATCCATTATCATTAAAAGCAGATTAGAAAACATTTACCCATATTATGAATGTTAGATTTACATTAAGGTATAAGGGGTCTTAGAAATCAGTAACTTTTAGGAATCTGCGGCATGGTAGGCTACCATTGTCTCCAACAAAATATACTTTGGCATTACTTTTAGAAGTGGAACACTTTGCTAGATGAGCAACAGAATGGTAGATCTTATGTTTCTTGTTTACACTATGTCATAAAAAATGTTTATTCTTACTATGACTATGATTATATTCTGAATAGATCATATTAATATAGTCTATCAAAAACAAGTTTAAAAATTAACATCTGAAAATCCAAAATCCCCATGTATAACAGCAAACTAGCAAACTCCCTGAGATAAATCATACCAAATCATTTTACTCTGTGACTCAATTTCTAAATGTCAGATGCTCATACATATGCATGTATTTTTTTCTTCCAATTACTAGGGCGAGAACTGAAGTTTTACAGCTTCTGATAGTAGCAGGAGAGTGGTCTTTTTGTTTGTTTGTTTGTTTGTTTGTTTTGTCTGTGTGTGCACCTTATAAAGAATCCAGAACACTTTTTATACCTTGATAGTAGTAAGCATGTTAGAAACACATACTACACTTAACCAAAACCTATTTTGATGTTTACAAGTATAAAATGCTTTTGCAATATGGAATTTATTGAAAGGTAAACCAAAGGTACCAGAGTTACATGAGATTATTCCAATCCATGCCTATATAAAGATCAGCATGTCATAATGATGACAGCTGGGGTAAAGCAAGGAAACTAATGAAAAGAGACCATGACAGCTTAGCTTCAGGATGAATGAAACACAGAGAGAAATATGGGGGTTTCCTAGAGGATGGATTTTGACTGATTTATTACAGGAAGAGTCGGGAGCCATAGGCTAAGGCAGTGAGGCAGGATAAAAATGAAGAGTCAGGAAGCCTGGATGGGATGTATTCAAAGATGTCTCCAAGTGGAAGAGACAATATGAGAGAGCTACCACCCACCCTGCCACAAACATTAGAGTGTAGCAAAGTCTACAGTTTTGCAGAAAGAATGAAATAAAAACTTGCTACTACAATACAAACCAGAAAACCTAAACCATTTAATCTCATGAACATTTTATCAAGCTTATATTTGAGCACAAAAATTATCTGGCTGTTTATTTTTCTGCTTTGCAATATGTTATAAAAATCATTTGATGGGAATCCAGGAGATTGATAAGGGCCAGAATTCATAGCTGTTGTTTTTATGAAAAATATTTGGATAGTGCTTAGAATGAAAGATAATTAACCCAATCTAAGGTCAGGAGCCCTTCTCAGCTACAAATATTCAGAATGATCCCTGGCTATTTTGGCTATAACACTGCAAAAGATTTAAAGATAAAAAAAGGCAGCAAAGAATTCACAGCCAACAGAAAACAGTCTTAGTGTCTAAGACGATATATAGATGTTAAGATCTAATTAAAAATCAAGAAATGGTAACTAAAGGTATCTGGGATGACAAAAATGTTGAGGAATATATCTTTCTAAAAAAATTAAGTTCTAGATGAGCAAAATTAGATGTTTGATATCAGTAGTAAATTATATTCTTCTATGCATCAAGTAATTATTATGTCTTGCCAAAGTGACTGTAGAAATAACTATGCCTATGCCTTTGTGATGGCTAAGGAATAGATTATGACAGGTTTACCTCAAGAAATTTAAAGAAGGCACCCTCATGGAGTTTGCTATAAAAATGTCTTAGGAAATATTGAACAGCATCAACCACTATAAAAGAGAATCATGCCCCTTTTCATTTCTCATAATGAAGTTTAACAGTGATTTCACAATAAATGTACTTATACCTAATTTTTTAACCTCTCTTCTGATTTTTGGAGTTTCACATTTTATGAAATTAAGGCATGAGGATGTAATAATGAATAAGACAATAACTAAGCATACATAATGAGAGCCCAAATTGAGGGAGGATGTCATGTTGCACTTTATTATTGTTGTATATTATCAGACATTTGCTGCTGCACTTTATATTCAAGAGCTGTATCGCACAGCTACATTTTACTGAAAGAAGTAAATAGATGGTATTCTATTTAGTTATGCAGATATTAAGGCCACCCTACCTATTTGTGTTGTATATGCATTCAAGTGGTCAAAGAATCAACATGAAATAACTTCAAAGCATGGTGAGGGATCTTAGAAATTATTTGGCCCAGTCCTCTATTCAATTTAAGATCCTGTTGAGTCTCTCAAAGATAAATGAGTATTCTTAAACAATAGTTAAGGAAGAATCACAGAGATTCACATTGACAACACATTTTAAAAATCATCTACTATGTAACAATCAGAGGTTGGGCATAGTGACCTGTGCCTTTAATCCCAGCCTAAGAAGGGAGGCTGAGACTGGGAATTGCTAGAGTCTGCAGGTTCGAGACCTGCCTGGGGCAACATAGTGAGACCTAGTCCCCAAAAATTAGCTGGGCATGGTGGCGTGTGCCTGTAATCCCAGCTACCTGGGAAGCTGAGGCTGGGGATCTCTTGAGTCTGGTACCCTAAGCAACATGAGTCTGTGGTTCCCCGGGCAACATAGCGAGACCCAGTCTCAAAAAAACAAAAACAAAACAAAACAAAAATCAACATATGTAGTCATTCTGAAAAGCAATTTCCTCACTTATTATTCTGAATGGTATTTTACAATTATATGAATATTGAATCTGTGGTTTAGTTCTGTTAGCTGCTGTTCATATATGTCCCCATTGCAGCACACATCTCAGATGGTGAGGGCATTTGCAAAACATACATTTCTAAATAAGACGAGCAACAATGAGACGTGACATAGGCCATATATAGACAACCTATTTACAACAAAGCTGCTAACAATGGAGAAACTGTGAACTGGTGCTTGTAAAACAGTCACATGCAAAGAATTGATAGCACAGCACTATCTAACACATATACAAACATTTACTCAATATGCATTTGGACGTTAAGACCTGAAACCATAAAATACTTAGAATGAAGCATAGGTGATACAGTCCTTGACATCAGCTTTAGAGAAGCATTTGAGAACTTGACTCCAAAGGCAGAAGAAACAGAAGCCAGTATAAATGGAACTACATCAGACTCAAAAATTTCTACACAGAGAAAGAAACTTGCATAAAAAGGAAATGACTGAATGGGAAAGCTATTTGTATTTCATACATCCAACAAAGGTTTAATTTTCAAAATATACAAAGAGCACAAAGTTCAAGTTAAAAAACACACATATACACAATTTTAAAATGAGCGAGTATCTGAATAGGCACTCCTTCAAAGAAGACATACAGATAGCCAATAGATATCATCAGAGAAATGCCAATCAAAACAATGAGATATCACTTAATACCTATGATAGTGGATATGATCCAAAAGACAAGAAATAGATGTTGAAGAAGAGGTGGAGAGAAATGAAACCTTGTGCACATATGTAAGCTGGTGTAGAATCTAAGGAAATAGTATGGGTAGACTTTGAAAAATTAAAACTAATAGTTTCCTAAGATCCAGTTTTCCTACTTCTGAATACTTACCCCCAAATACAAAAACACTATATTGACGAATACATGCACTCCCAAGTTTACCACAGCATTATTTACAATAGACAAGATCTGATAACAAACTAGGTACCCACTGATAGAGAAATGGAAAAGAAGATGTGGTATGTGTACAGAATATATTACTATATAACTATTTACAGCTATAAGTATACCTAAGGGTATTATGTTTAGTGAAATAAGTCAGACAGAGAAAGACAAAAACCTTATGATTTCAGTACTGTGGTATAAGGTGAAATCAAACAAATGAACTAAATAAAAAAACAGATTTCTGGATTAGAGAACCAATTAATGGTTACCAGTAAGGGGGTTGGGGGAGTGTTAAACTGAACAAAGACAATGGAAAGGTGAAGGAAAGGACTGGGCGTTTGGTGGTGAACCTAATGTCATATATACACACTTGTTGGTTCATACTGATGCACATCTGAAATTTACATAATGTTACACTGCATTGACACTTAACATATTTGCAAATCTGTATCTAGTAAAGAGTTAATATCCAAAGTACTTAAAAAATTTCCCCAACTCAGCAACAAAATACTAAACAACTTCATTACAAAATAGGCAAGGTAACAGACATTATCTCCAAAGATGTAAAAATGGAGAATAAGCATATGAAAAGATGCCCAACATTAGTAATCATTAGGAAAATAAAATCAAAACCACAGTGAGGTATCAGTTCATATCCAAAAGGATGGCTACTGTGACAGAAAGTGAAAGAAAAACCCAACAACCTAACACATGCTACAACATGTACAACACACAACATAATGAGGGTGTTATGATTAGTTTTAAAAGTCAATCACAAAAAGATAAACACTGTGTGATTATAATAGCTAGTAATCAAGTCCATAGAGACAGATAGGAGAAAATGATTTGCTGGGAAAAGAGAATGGAATTATTTAATGAGTATAGTTTCCATACTGCAAGATGAAAAGAATTCTAGAGCATAGTTTTGAAACAGGGTATAAAGAAGACTTTTTGACTTTAACTTTAACTGGACACACCTATCTGCCTGCTTCTCTCTACAAGGCAGGCTACACACTCTTTATTAGCATTTTTACTGATTACCTTTACCATTGATATGCAAAAGCCAACCAGCTGCTCTCTGCTTTTAGCTCTAAAAACTGCAGAAAAGAAAAACTTTAAAACACAGTTTAAACTCTCCACTCATGGGTTCTTTTCACCATCCCCAGCCTTCTCAGCCAAAATACCAAACCAATGCAAGACTAGCAGTGCAGACTAATTTATTTCTAACAAAGTGATTTGTAATTATCCTAATAACTTGAAAAGAAACATGTAAGACTCAGAATACTTAAACATTGTCTAAAACCTTTCTCAGTATTGTCTAAAGTCCTTTCCCAGATTGCCCCAAAATCTTCAGTCTCTCAGATTCATGTCTGCACTTTACCATAGTTAACTTTACCATCTGTAACTTTACCACCTACCTTTTGACTGTTGGCTGTTAAGGTAATTAACAAAAGGGTTTTATTCACTTGGGTTAATTAACCATAGGATGGCAGCCCACGGGGTCACCAACTCGAAACAGGGTATAAAGAAGTGGGCGACCAAAGAAAGGCTTACAGGCCTGCTTCTCTCTCCAAAGCAGGCTACAAGCAGGTCCTCTGCATCCCCAGCCTCTCAACCAAAATACCAAACCAATGCAAGACTATCAGTGCAGACTAATTTATTTCTAACAAAGTGATTTCTAATTATCTTAATAACTACCAAAAAAAACATGTAAGACTCAGAATACTTAAACATTGTCCAAAACCTTTCTCAGTATTGTCCAAAGTCCTTTCCCAGATTGCCCAAAAATCCTCAATCTCTCAGTCCTAATCATCTTACCAATGTCCAGTCAGAGTTCATCTCCAGACGCTTAAAGGCATGTTCCTTTGGCTGCTCCCTTGGCTTGCTCCTCCTTGTATTCCACGCTGTCTTCTCCTTGTCACCTTCAGGTAGCAAAAACTCCATGGTGCCAAACCAGCAAAGTTCACTTTCTTCTCAGGCCTAACTTTTGCATGGCCTCTTTTCAGACACAAATCAAACTCAGCAAAACAAACTCCAACACAGAGTTCTAATCTGCAAAATCCTTAACTAAATTCAGCACACAAGCTGCCAGCCTGGGTCAGCCGAGGGTTGCAGGCCCCCGGTGGCCACATGGCCAACCTCACATGGCTCACATCTTTACAAAATGGCCGATTCCCATCTCTCCTCCATTAAACCTCTCTCTCTATATGATCTCCATATTAAAATCTAAATCTTTGTTTGCACACCCTTTATATATCCTGATTTCCCGCCTTCCAGGAAATCTGTTTTACTTTAACCATTTTACTTCTTTCTCCCCCTGCATCTCCCTAAAGAAAAATTCCAACTAAGGTCATTCTCACATTTTAGCATACCTGTCCTTAAAATCTGCAATCTTAAACAAGAAACAATGGGGGGGGCACACACCCTAACAGTTTCACAACATTAATGTACTTAATACCACTGACTGTGCACTTAGAATGTTTATGATGGTTAATTTTTTCACTATTATAAAAATAGTAAATTGTTTAAGACAAAAATAATAAAATACTGTAGCACTTATGTGTAGATATAAAATATATGGCAACTAGTATAAAGGATGAGGGAAAGAGAACTACACCACTATATGGTTCTTGTATTATAAGTGTAGTAATATGTCATTAATTCAAGGTAAACTGTGACAATTTAGGTACATACAATCTCTAAAGCAATAGATGAAATAACACAAGTAAATATCATCAAAAAAGTCAAATAAGCAGAATGAAAGTAAAAAGAAAATACTTGATTATCTTTAAAGACAATAGGGAGGAGGAACAAAAGCAAAGGAATGAACACAGAATAGAAGGGACATTAAAACAAATATTAAGATAATAGACTTAAATTAAATCAAATTAGCAATTAAATGGAAATAGCTTAAAACACATCAGTTAAAAATTGCCAGTTTTAGGAAACACGTTGACAAACATTAACAGCCCCATTTGTGATCTCTTTCTAAAAATAAAGTTCCAATATAAAAAACTGTGTTATAAATATGGTATCTCTATACTCCAGAGTTTGGATTTTTCCCACATGTCATGGCTATATACAAAATTTTTTTTTGTTTTTTTCTTATAAAATTATTTTGTGCCAATATCTATTATTGCTTTCTGCATACCCAATGTTTAATTAAAGTTTCCAATGTAACATACTATGAATAGGACTTCATGACAAAAGTTTATAAAACCAAGAAAATTTCTATCAAATGGATTGTTTTGAAAGGAACTTTTCTTCATTGAATTTTAGTTTTTCCTAAATCATGTCTCATTTTTTAATATCTTTCCAAGATATATCCTGCTTCCAAGATATGAATCTTTTGAAATTCATAGATTTTACAGGACTTTATGGTAAAGTAGGTTATTCTTAAGTTTAGGAAAATTATACCTATACCAAGACAGTTTCATTAACAGATATTTTTAGGTGGTAGGGAGGAGTAATGGAGGAAGGAAACAGAAACAGAAAAATTATTCCCCATATATATTACTGCATAATCACACCCCTTTCTTTCATAAACTTTTGTGAAAGTGTTTTGTGAGTCATTCTTTGTATTTCACCACAAATAAACTGTGGGATCATATTTGGTTCCCATCTTGGTATTACTAATATAAAACATTACCTAATCCAGATTGAAAGTAAATGGGAATAAGGCCGGGCAAGGTAGTACATACCTTTAATCCCAGCCTACAGAGAGTGAGGCCGAGGTTGGGAATCTCTTGAGTCCCCGGTCCGAGACCCACCCAGGAAAACATAGCAAGACCTACTCTCAAAATATAGCTGGGTGTGATGGCGCATTCCTGTAATCCCAGCTACCTGGGAGGCTGAGGCTAGGGATCGCTTCTGTGGTACTCTGGGCAACATGAGTATGTGGTTCCCCGGACAACACAGTGAGACTTGGTCTCGAAAAAGCAGCCAGGCGCAGTGCTGGGCACCTGTAATGCCAGCTACCTGAGAGGCTGAGGATCGCTTCAGTCCAGGGATTGAGACTACCCCAGGCAACATGGTGAGACCTAGTCTCAAAAAAAAAAAAAAAAAAAGAAAAGAAAGAAAGGAAGAAAAGAAAAAGAAAGTGGTAAGTGGGGAGTAAATTTACTTCTTTAGCATGAAAATCAAGATTCTGCATTAAGTATAGTAATGCTGCAAATTTACTTCTGTCCCCAGATGAAACTCAAAAAAAAGCAGTTACAATTTGCATGTCATTTATGTTTTTGATCTGTCTTAGGTAAACCTAAGTAATTGCCTTTTTAAACAGCAACACTTGAGCAACCTGCTAATAGCAAGAAAGTAAAAGAGTGAAATGATTTTTTAAAAGACTGAAAGTGAAATTGCCATTAGTTTGTCTAATAAGTTGATGATACTGACATAAATGATAGGAAGTAACTGAGCAGTGATTCAGATACTGACTCTCTTTCATGTGAGCATAAAAATGGACAGCAAATATATATATTAATTCTTTTTAAAAATTAATTTATATATATATATATTTCACATCTTTGTTTTCCCCGGGGATCACCCACCTCCTTCCCTCCCTGACTGTTCCCCTCATATTCCTCCCCCCACCCCCTCCCCCAGTTGTGTACTTTAGTTTGTTAGCTTGTTTGTTTTTTCCTCCTGGTCTTTTGCTTGTTTTTCCTATATCCCATATATTAGTGAAACCGTTTGGTTTCTCTCTTTTTCTTTCTGACTTGTTTCTGCTAATATGATTTCTTCTAGTACACCCATGTTATCATAAAATCGTCAAATTTGTCATTTTTTATTGATGAGTAATATTCCATTGCGTATATATACCACATCTTATTCATCCAGTGGGGGACAGCAAATATTTTATTATGCAGAACAACATCTAGAGTTTATACCCATTTTCCTAGTTAATACCAATTTTCTTTAGGTATACACCCTTTAAAAAAAGTTACACAACCAAAACTAAGGATAAGCCTTGGTTTGTCTAAATCCATTCTAAGTAATTCATAATCCCTTTATAACCTGTAATCATTAAACAGGTGAGGCTGTGACCCCATGAGTAAGTCAAGAAGGCATGTGTGCTGGAAGGTGTCTGAGAAAGATTTCCTTCTTACAGAGATAAACACATGAAAACATGGTATATTCTTTTGTTAAATGCTGGATTTGCAGATTAAAAGTGCAGTGGGCATTTTATGACAATGAGGAAACCTAATCTGGAGACAGTTAAAATAAAGTACCATTTTAAGATTAGAGTGGAAAACAGGAAAAAAAAAACAAAACAAAACTGGGTCTGTCACCTGGGAGCTACCTTATCTTGAAACTTTTATCTGATAATATATTTTCCAATTTTTTACGTAATTTTGAGGTTTATAAATATTTTATTGACATTGAAATTATTCTTAAAGTGTACTTACTAGGTATCTGGCATCGTACAAAGAGACATTCCAGAATTATCTCTCTTAACACAACAAACCAACTGGAGGAGAACTATTATGAAGCCCAGTTAACACAATATAAAATGTATCCATTTATAAACTATTTTATAGTCACAGAGCAACAGCACAGCTGAGAATTTGTAAGTTTTTAAATTCAAAGGCAGACTCTTAGGTAGACAGCTCTTGAGCTACTGACCCAATGTTATTTTATTAACTCCACAAAAAAGATCATTGATGATGATAGTAAGGTATGTACTCTGCTAATTTCCTGAAAATTGTACTCAAATGAAAAAATATTTAGAGGAAACGGTATCTTATAGCATACATGAGAACAATTATCAGGCCAACCCTGCAAAGACTTGGCAACAGTGTTTTCTATTTGGTAATATGCTCACTAAATAAGTAATATGCTCTACCTACTTCAGGAGGGGTAGTTTTAGAGTGGCCTGGAAAGCAAAGCAGATTGCAATGATCTTATTTATGGGTGGGAGACCTATGAATCACTTTTGTCAGGTCTGCATCTGTTGGGATAAAGAGGAAGGTCACCTTTGACTAATGGGAATTCTCAAGAGTGTAGCAGCAATCATATGTTCAGAGTGACTGTTAATTCTGATTGCAATTATGATATGCTTAAGGGCCTGCTTAGAAATCACCAATTACTATATAAGTAAACAAATATTTACTGAGTATTCTCTTAAGTACATAGCACTGTGCTTAATGTAGGAAGCACAAAAGAAATATGAACTATGAAATATTAGCTACTGTTAACATAAAAGCTATACACATTTTTTGTTTGGGAGATGAGATTAAAATTCCCAAAATAATGAGAGCAAGATGCAAGCAACTGCATCATTAGCTAATAATAGCAGAGTGAATGAGGAGTTTGTGAAAAAGAAAGATCTACAATCAGGTTTCAAATGTGTATCTATATGTCACCTTACAATTTTGAGAAAGCATTTTGCAATCCCATCTGATAATCACAGCGTGCATAAAGGTAGAAAAGGCAAGCAACATTTAAACAATGATGACATCAGTGATAACCTCCAATGTACCAGACACTGTGCAAAGCACTTTTCATCTTTTCTCAGTTTATTCTCAACAAGAATCCCATGTGGTAGGAACTACCATCCCCATTTCTAAATGCCTGAACTGAATTAAGTCAAATGTTTGAGAACATGCAACTAGTAATTCACACATTTAGAATTTAACACTAACAGAGTTCTACTGTTGAATTTTATCAATATGAAATGACTCTCCAACATCTATGAATATCTTACTCCCCAAAAGAAAACTTTTCCTTATTTTGTCTGAAATAAGCTGGAGTAAAACTTCAGTACAACTAATTTTACTTGAAAAACTACAAGGCTGAGAAATGGTTTTAAATATAAAAATAAAATATTTAATATGAAAGACCCAAAGCTGTTTCATCAGACTGAAATATGGTGAATCGGGTTAGTCTTCATGGTAGTTACAATGCAACTAAATAGACAGGGAATTTTCTACAATTATTAGAAATTTGAGGAAGTGATGATTGAGGAAGTGATGCTAGAAAAATACAGCAGTTTGCTACTGCAAATTTTAAATGTCGTATTGTCTTTTCCTTAAGCTGGATCAGTTCTCTGTATGTTCTGGATATTATATCCTTACCAGCAATTGGGTTTGCAAATATTATCTCCCATTCTGTGGGTGATCTTTTCATACCGATGCACTAGCTCTTTGATGCACAAATTGTTGTTGTCTTTCATTATAATTAAGTTCAATGTTTTTGTCTGCTCTTTTAACATCATATTTAAGACACTACCCCCAAATTCATGCTAACGAAGATCTTTCTGCTTCCCTCTAAAAATTATACACTTTTGGGCAAAGGGTGGTGGTGTGCGCCTGTAATCCATGCACTGGGAGGAAAGGGGCCAGGGATTGCTTGAGTTTGCAGGTTCGAGACTACCCCAGCAACACAGTGAAACCTGTTCTCGAAAAAGCAGTTGGGTGTGGTGGCGGGCACCTGTAATCCCAGCTACCTGGGAGGCTGAGGCTGGAGATCTCTTGAGTCCGTGGAACTGGGACTACCCCAGACAACATAGTGAGACCTATTCTCAAAACAAAATAAAAGTTATACACCTTTACCTCTAAAATGTATTTATCTATTGTGTAAATGTGTAAAATATATTGTGGTATTAAATCTATTGTGAGCTATTTTGTATGTTGTAAAAGGTAAGGGTCTACCTTGTTTTGCATGTGGATTATTTTCCCAGCACCATTTTAAGCGACTATTTTTTTTCCCACTAATGAATCATACTGGCAACTTGATTGAAAAATCTTCTATCTCTAAGAGTTTCTTTCTGGGTTCTGTCTTTATATTTATATTTAGGCCAGTACCAAGCTATTGATTATTGTAGTACTTTGTACTAATGTAACACAATTGTGACCTCCAACTTTGTTTTTCCAAGCTTATCTTGAGAAAGTCCATATGGAGTTTCAGGATTTTTTCTATTTCTTATTAGGATTTTGATAGGGATTGAATGAAAGATGGACATTTCTTTGATAGAATTGTCATCTTAACAATTAGTTCTTCAATTTATGTACATGAGATATCTATTTAATTTCTTCCAGTAAAGTTTTTAATATACAATTCTTGCCTATGTGGTTAAATTTATTCCTAAGTAGGTTGTTTTATTTTTGGATGTTCATATATGCAGAACTGGTTTTTTAATCTCCTTAAGAAATTTTCCCTATCTTTAATTTCCTTTTCACATGATCATTGCTAATATATAGATACACACTGATTTCCATGTGCTGATTTTGTTATTAACCTGGGAATTAAAATTAACATCCTAAAATTATAAAATTCTGTTTTGAATAGCACCAACTTAATTTCAATATAAGTATTTTGCTCCTTTACTTTTCTATCAACTTCCCTTTTTATCATTATTGTCACAACACATTTTTGCATTAGCAGTGACATAATCATATTCACATACCACATAACAGTTCAGTCAATATATATTTGGGACTACTACATATGTAATGGTGGTCCCATCCACATAACTATGACCACAACGCATATGAATAAAGTAATGGTAGCTATTAAAGAACCTGCCTTGTTGAAAGCACAAGAATCAAAAAAATCCACGAAAAGTCATTATCAGATATGGAGAAACTTTTAATGACTTGGATTGTAAACCGGACACAGTAGTGCATCCTCTTAGCACCATAATTACCATTACCGTGATCAAAACAAAGTTTGTGAGGTTTGAAAAGGCAGGTCTTAAGATACTGAATTTAGAGCTACCGTTAGGAGTTCTAAATGATTCAGAAGTCATTCATTACATAATCTGAAAGTGCTGATGTAAAGGTAGCTGAAACATTTTTGGAAACTCTAGATAAGCTGATTGTAAGGGAAATTACTTGTGTGAATAAATCTCCAATATGGATGAAATCTTCCTATTCTAGAAACAGATGGCTGGGAAGACTTGCATCTATAAGAAGGTCAAATCAATGCCAGCTTTCAAGGCTTTTAAAGGAAGGGATATGTTTTTCTTGGGGCAATGCTGCAGGCTACAAATTAAAATTTTTTGTGGCCATGCATGGTGGCGCATGCCTATAAGAGGCAGCCTAGGAAGCCCGGGCCAGAGATTGTGGTTCAAGTCCCGCCAGGGGCATGTAGCAAGACCTAGTCCCCAAAAAATAACTGGGCATGGTGGCGTGTGCCTGTAATCCCAGCTACCTGGAAAGCTGAGGCTGGGGACTGCTTGAGTCTTTGGTACCCTGGGCAATGTGAGTCTGAAGTTCCATGGGCAAATATAGCAAGACCTACTCTCAAAAAAAATTAATTAAAAATAAATTTTTTTTATGATCTGGCACAGTGTGAATCTCAGGTCTCAAGCATATCACTGAATACACACTGCCAGTGTACTACAAGACCAATAAGAAGTTATGTATGACCTCACTCCTCTTCCCAGATCCCCCCCTGAACTGTTATGCCAGTGAAATGCCTTCATTTGGAGAATGGAGAATAACAAACCATTTAAGATTTTGCTGATTCTTGATGGTCCCAATATCAAAGTTGTATTTCTCCCTCCAAACACTAGGGATTAGAAGTTATAGCAGCTTTTATGCCTACTACCTGAAGGGAACCTTGATCCAGCCCATTGAACAGTAGGTTGAAGAAGACACTGAAAAGATACTGATGCAATTATGGACGTATCTGAGCATCTGTAAATGCACCAAGAACCTTGTTTGGGCTTAGGGTAATGCCACCAAGAAGTGGTATCTGAAAGAAGATACTCAAGAGGTTATTCCATAATAAAAGGATTTGCCAAAAATTAGGAGGTTGAAAGTCAACAAGACAGTAGTTGAACAGCAAGTAACATTAAGCTGGATATAGATGAAGATGCCATTGAGGAACTACCAGAGACTCTTTCTAAGGTACTGATTAAAGAGGCATTGTTGGAACTAGAACTGTAATTCATAGAAAAAGGAAGCAAGAGAAAAGGAAAGTACAGAAGAAAAATCAGTATTCCAAAGAAAATTCAGTGAAAGATTTAGCAGTTTTTGCAGACCTCAACAAACACCTTTAAAAATTTGAAAACATGGACCCAATACTGAAAGGTTTTCATTAGCAGAAGAATGTTCATGGTGTAGTTTCTGCTTACAAACTACTTTATGATAGAAAAAAACAAATGAGGAAATGCCCATGAATATACTTCTGAAAAGTGCTGGAACTGTTCTAATCTTCAAGACATATTCCAAAAGAAGGCACTGTTATCAGAGATGACAGCTCTATGAAAGTTACTGCTCCTGAAGACCGTCCAGTAGGATATGATATGGAGATAGAAAACAGTGATATTGTTGATGCTGAGCCTGTGCAGGCTTAGGTTAATGTATCTGTACCTTAGTTTTTAACAAAAAGATGTCTCAAAAGTAGAAAACTGTTTAAGAGAACAAAAGCTTATAGAAGGATATAAAAATAGTCTTTTATAGTTGTACAGTGTGTTCTAATGTATTGAGAGAAAATTAAAAAAATAAACCCTTTAAAAAGTAAAAATAAAGTTAATTATTAAAGAAAAATGCTTAGCTATTGTGTGCCTGATTGAACAGTGTTTATAAAGTCTACAGTTATGCAAAATAAAAGCTCAGGTTATTTTCACGTTCAGTCACCATTCACCCACGCAAACAAACTTCCAGTGTCATAAATTCTATTCATATATGCATTGTATGCAGGTATACCATTTTTAATTTTTTATACATACCATATTTTCACTGTGCCTTTTCTATTTATACATCTATCTAGAAATGCAAACACCAATTGTTATAACTGTCAACAATTACCTACACATGCTTCACAGGTTTGTAGTCTAGAAGGAACAGTCTGTAGCATAGAGCTTAGGTGTGCATGATCGTGTAAATACACTTTATATAATGAAACTGTTTACCAATGCATTTCTCAGAATGTATCTCTGTTAAGTAATACATGAGTCTGGTTTTGTGCACTTACCTTGTAAATAACATGTTTACAAAAAGGAGTTACAAATCAAAATCATAATAATACTGGTTTTTATAATTACCTAGGTATTATCTTTACCACCTTTGTTCTTTTTTTTTGCTTTGTTTTTGTTTGTTTTGTTCTGCTCTTTGTTTTTTTGGTATTTTTATGACAGAAATAAAGCAGACCTAAAACCGCAGCTTCTAGAACTATTTGCTATTGCCAGTCTTGTACCTCTCCTTGAACTTAAATTTGGCCTCTCTTCGGGCCTTGCATTTGAGAGCAGGGTCTCTGAAGACATCCTTGTTGACAATAGTCTTGTCCGAGGGGATATCCACAGAGTACCTTGTGGACATGGACATGAGATGAAAAGTTTATAGTTATAAACTTTCACAAAAGACTTTATCTTTGACCTTTTGGCAATTTTCTTCTTGCCTATGGCAGCTGTCACTTTGCGGGGGTAGTGGTCAATTCCAGCCACCAGAGCATGGCTGTAAGTGCGGTCCGAGGTGCTATCATCAATGTTCTTCACAATGACCACTTTGCGTCTGGAGTAACGTCCGGCCAAGACCAGGACCACCTTCCGGGTTTCATGAGCTTGTCCATTTCGAAAGCAGCCACTTGGGCCTACAGCAAAAAGGAAAGACCTGTTCTTTACTTCTTCATATGGCTTTTAGTTATTTTCACTTCAGCCCAAAACATTCTTTTGACCATTTAAGGTCATTTTATTAAGCCAGGAATAAACTCTCTTAGCTTTCGTTCATCTAGACATGACTTAATTTTTCATTCATTGTAAAATGATCATATTTTCCAAAGAGAGAATTTTTCATTATCTGCTTCTGGGCACCGTTGGTTTTAAGGAGTAGGAAGTTGTTAATCTCATTGAGAACCCCTTATATATGATGCATCACTTCTTTCTGCTTTCTAAACTCTGAGTTTACCCTATTTAAAATCCTTTACTTTTTGAATGAGTATATTCAAGTCTTTCATCAAATCTGGATAATTTCCTGTCATATTTTCACATAGTTTCTCTGCCCATTTCTGACCTCTCCTGGAACTCCCAGAATGCATGTATTGGAATGGTTGACAGTGTCCCACATGTCTTCAAGTCTCTGCACATTCATCTTTTATTCTTAGGTTAATTTTTTGGTCATTATTTTTTTAACCGAGGTAATACTGGTTTGTGGTTACGTGATTCGGAGGCATAGGCTCACACCTCCCAATGTAATTTTAGTATTTTCAGGTTTGCTAATTCTCCCTCTTGCCAACTGAATTCTTCAGCAAATTTTCATTCCATCTGTTGCATATGTTATCTTTAGAATTTCTATTTGGTACCTTTTTATAGTTTCAATCTCTTTCTTAAGATTGTATTTGTTTACACATCATTCTCCTAAATTTCCTTAGTTTTTGTCTCCAGTTTCCCTTAAGATGGTTGGTTTAAAGTTTTTGACTATTCACTGCAATGTTTGGGCTCAAACATGGTTTCTATCACAATTCTCTTTTTACCTCTAAATAGGCCATGCTCCCCAGTTACTTTGTATGCTGATATTTTTTCTTGAGAAAGTCATTTTGAGTATTGTGATGGGTTATATCAGATTCTACCTCTCCTTTGAGGTTCCTAAGTTTTGACAAGAGCTATAGTCATCAGTGTGGCCACCTAAGTTTCTTTGCCATTATCTCTACTTCAAAACTACCTGGCAAAACTCCACTTAAATGTCTGGGTCCAAACAAGAAAAAGAAAAATTGTCTTTTAAGTCTTTTGAGAGTCACCTCAGGGAAACCGTCATTGTCCTCTGGGGGCAGAAGTAAGAAAGGGAAGCATCTGATCTCTCAAGATCTAGCAGACTGACCAAAACAGACAATCTCAAAATTTGGAAAATGGAGTCCTTACTATCTTCCCTAGCACAAAGTGGTCACTCTAGAAATGTATGTAACTACCCCACAACCATGGCAGGGCAAAGGAAAGGGAGTTGGTAGCTTGTTCACACTAGTTCTCTTACAGAACTTCAGCAGTCTCTCCCTTTAACAAGCACTCCTCTGGTTGCTGTAAGTCCCATCAGATCCGAGAGTTCTGAGGAAACTCTTTCTCCCCCTCTTTAATGTCTGTTTTGGTGGGAAACTAAGTCCTGAAACTTCCTATCATTTTTAATGACATCACTCCCTTCTCTAAACATTTTTCCATTTTAAACAGTAAAGATCTACCCAATATGTACAACTAGGTTCATTTTCATAGGGAAGCATTTTCAAAAGACAATGATCACCGAACCATGTAAATTTTATCAACAATAAGACTTTTCTATCTCAAATGGTTTAAAGTGTCACTTGCTTATATAAAATTCTCAAAATAAGAAAAATCCTAAATGTGGAGAACAGATTAGAGGCAGCCAGTGGTTAGCAAGTAGGCTAAAGGTGGAAAGTCTGTGCCTATTAGAAATGTTGCATGAGAAATCCTTGTAATAAACAGCTATGTATCTTTAACTGTAATGCTGGTTACCTGAATTTACATGTGTGCTACAATTACACCACAATAAATGCACATTTATACACGCACACATATAATAGCATACAAAACTGGTTAAACATGAGTGAAGCTGATGACTACCAGTTTCTTGGTTGTGATATTATTTATTAATCCAACTAGTAAAAATAATCACCATTTATTGAATGCTTACTATAAGACAGATATATATACTTAATATTATATCATTTAAAATAATGTTACGAAGTGTTTTATGCTAACAGATGTTCTGCAGTTATAAAACATGGCAATTCCTAACAGATTTTATGCAACTTGATGAGTGTTTGTCAACTGCACACTTCCCTCTACTAAAGGGCTCCAAGAAGATGTCCTTTACAGAAGTCTCTCCATGTGCACACCACAACCGCTGTAGTTCTAATTCTTACTGGACATGTATTCCTTGCTTGTTTTTGTTTTTTTCCCCACTTTCTGCTTGACACACTGCCTCCTTTTTCAAGATATCTTAAAGGAGAAATGTTCCCTCAATTTTTTCCATAATTACCTCTTATTTCCTTGCTCTCCCTCAGAAATTTCTATTATCACATCAGTTTCCCTCTTTCCTTCTCTACCTCTTCCCCTGGCTCTTAAACTAGATTTCTTTTTACTTGCTGAACAGCTTACATGGATGAACTTTATTTTCCTTTAAACCAAACTCTCAGTGTCTATTAATGGCTTATCATCCTCCTTGTCACTCAAGATTTAATCTTTAAAATTATTTTTCAATCTTCCCTCTTCCTTACTCACAATGGTATAGATCAGTGTACTCTTAAATTCAAATAGATTAAGTACCTACATCAAAATCATGAGGGAGAATTGTTAAACATGCAGAACGATGTGTTTTACCTAGGACTAATGATTTCACAAATAGAACCAAGCAATCTGCTTTTATATAAACACCTAAGTTTTAGGCATACTGAATATTGGGAACTACTATTGTCATAAAGTTTCATTTAATTCGGTAGCTTCTACATTTTCAATGCTTCGCATTCACTCTTCTCCTTTTCTATAACTTCTGCCCAAGTTTAGATGGTTTCATATTTAGCGGGACATTTCATCTCTGCCTCTAGGGCATTTTGCCTCTAATTCATCCGACACACTGAGTATTAGTCTTACTAAATCACAGCTCGTTTAAAGTGACAAAAATTTACTGAGCACATATTACATATACACAAGGGCTCAAGGGCAGAAGATTCCAAATGAGGCTAATAATGAGAATCATGAAATGGGGGCAACAAACCTTTTCAAACCAGACTCTCTACCACAACTCCAGGGTGACTATGGTAGACTCTTCAGAGCTAGAGTTAAGGGAAGTTTATTTTTTAAAATGTCCCCAGATGACACTACTACTTCTGGCCAACACTAGACTGGAGCATAAGAGGATTAAGACATTCTCATGTATTAGGAAAGTTAAGACTTTCTTGTGTTTGGGGAAGTTATGAACATATGCAAATGAGAACTGTACAACACACTGATTACTGCTATATGAGAAGTACTAAGTGCCATAAAGTCTAATTCCAACTGCATTAAATATATTTAGTAGCACACCCAGATGAAAGAAATATTTTCCTCCTTTAATTTCCCATACCACTTTAGAATTCTCTATGGTCTCAGTTCTATCCTGTATTGTAATTATTTTTGTATGTCTTATTTCTTCTTCATTTGTAAGTGGGGAGAGTCTTGGATTATCAGGTCATACAATCTGACAAGGAAATTATTTTCAGTTCTAATTTATTTACAGAATAAAACTGCAAAAAAACATTAAATTATGTATAGCTATGTGTTTAACACATTATCTCAACAATAGGACATTCTTATAAATTCGTTATATGTAGCCAAGTTTATGTATTTTAATCTCAGTATGGCACTTACTATAGTTTATACAAGACAGCAGGTACTCAACAAAAAGTTATGTTTGAACCAATGAGATGGGGGGTGAAAAATGCCTTTAGAAGTAAAAAACATACTTAATATGTACATTATCAGCCATAAGAGCTTATTATAGACACCAAACGAAATAATACGCTAATGATTTTGCAAACCAATGCCCTGTGAGCTAACTCCTGCTAGTCTGTTTTCTTTGGATGACCCAATATTGTTTCACAAGTGTGTTTTATTTAAAAATCTGTATCGGAATACTGTTGCTCTGAGCAAATGTTTTAATTTACCACAGGTTCCATCAATCCTTATTACTTTATAGTAATCTGATTTACACCTTTATGTTATCCATGGGCCTAATGATCAATATAGAGTTCTTTATAAAGATAGCTAACTCCTCCAAGCCATTTCTATTTGTTACAATGTTGGTTTTTGTTATGTGCTAAAGTGTGTCCACCTGCAATTCAGATTTGTAAACCTCCATTACTCAAAATGTAGCCATGTTTGAAGATAAGGTCATAAAGATGGGACTATGTTCAAATGAGGTCTTCAGCAAGGGCTCTAACCTAGTTTGAATAGTGACATCAAAAGCAGATGTGTACAAACAAGGAGAAAGGGATGGTGAAAAACCAAAGGAAGAACTTGATCACTCACAAGCTAAGGAGAGGCCTCAGAATGAAATCAACCCTGCAGACAGGTCATGATCTTAGTCTGTCAAAGAATAAGACTCAACCAAACAAAGGGAAGAGAATATCTAGGTGAGAGGAACTGATTGTACAATGTCAAAAATATGTCTGTTATTGGAGGGGATATTTTTCTCCAAGTACATCAAAATTTGATGAAATACCCCTTTTCTGCTTACTAAACTCTAAAATCATTATACAGTTTTAGATTAATGGCATAAGTCCTTTAAAAATTTAGGCATTTTACTTTGCTAGACAAGTAACAGCGCCATTGACTTCATTCAGCACAATACTGACATCCAAAGGATACAAGGTCTCCTGGGCTTCTGCTCAGAGTTGGTTTTATTTTCAAATGGTCTATGAAGCAGTAAGTAGCTCATGGAAGATTCTTGTTTGAAATTCTGGCCATTTTTTGATCTCTTGCCTATCTATCAAATCTCATCCTTATATGGCTCCACAATGCAGGTGGCTTGTGTTTTCTTAAGTGCCTCCGCTTCTGAAGAATCTATTACTCAGTTCATTAATGTTTCATACCTAAGTATTCTAATGTATTTAATTTTTTATTTAATGAAATTTCTAACCTTCAGGCTGAGGAAGCTATTCAGAACGCTTCAACCAATTGCTGGAAAAGTGCTCATTAGCAGGGAGTTTTGAAGATGGAATTTTAAGAAAGGCATTAGCAGGAACCTATATACATATAGATCTAAGCTTTCGTAAAAGCTTCCCTGTCTTACCTCTTCTTGATAAGCGTGTGTTGCTGAAGTTTTCTTTTAGCTCTTGGCGACAGGAATTTAAAGAATCTAATGGTTTGTTAAGAAAGTTCTTCAAGCCGGGCGCTGTGGTGTGCACCTGTAATCCCAGCTACTCGGGAGGCTGAGGCTAGGAATTGAGTCCGCATGTTCGAGACTACCCCTGGCAACACAGTGAGACCTATTCTCTAAAAAAAAAATAGCCGGGTACTGTGGTGCAGGCCTGTAATCTCAGAAGGCTGAGGCTAGGAATCACGTGAGTCCATGGTATCGAGACTACTCCGGGCAACATAGTGAGACCTAGTCTCAAAAAAAAAAAAAAGTTTTTAAAGTTGTTAAGATTTTAAAAAATTATGCCTGTAAGACAGTTCTTTCTCCTGTATCATTTCAATGATGTTTACTTTCTCTTGTGGATGAAGCAGAAGAGATGCAGGTGTATCTCATTATCAAATGAGCTACAAAGGGACCAAAAGCACCATGTTCAGCACCTAGTTTCAGTTACTTTCCACTAAATTTAAAAGGGAACCGCTAGTGACTCAGCTGAATTCATTTTGCTCTTGGAATGGTTTGGGGATAACGTATCTGCCCATGTTACCATCCGCTTTCAGATTTATGGAAGATTAAAAATTTAAGTCAGAGAAGCTTTGAAATTAGCAAAAAAAATTTAAATGCAGTTTCTGTGTCCATTCCCCAGGACAAATGGAATTTGGGCGTCAGAAAGAACCAGAACTTAAATGTAACCATAATTCTAATTGAACTCATGTTTAAACACTACAAAGTGTGGATAGTACTGCAATACGCTAAGAAGTTACTGTTTCAAGAAATGAATTTTCGCCTTTTTTCACTGTTTAGTTCCAGCTCCTGTGACAAAGTAACTGGTCTCAGTTTATTACCCCCTCTATAATGACGGGGGTGGTGTTACCACACGCTTACCTTAGGTTAACAACTTGCATATTAGAACTGGACAGGAAAAGCGTTTGGTGAGAGAAAATAAAGGAAACGGAGGTCTTGGCGCGACCCTTGCGCAAGCCCGCGATGATGCTCGAGGAAAAGGACTCTGCGACGACGCCCCCTCACACACCTGACAGGGCCGCTTTTCCCGCGGAGTCGCGCCTTCTGACCGGAAGTCACCTGTGCCCTCCCGCCCGGAAGCCATCGTCTTGGTAACACAGTATCGTCCCACCCCTCTACTCATTAGCCACACCCACTTTTCTGTACGTCAGTGGAAAGCTGAGCTTCCATTGGTCCAGCTGCCCTTCACTCTGGGAGTCCTTCGGACCCTCTGGGCTCCGAATTCTAATTTGAATTTGTGGCGCGTTGTGTCCGTGAGGGCGGAATGGATCTGATGTACTTGCAGGTGCGGGCAGTTTCGCCTGGCAAGGTTTCTGAGGGGAGAATGACCTAAAGGGTGGCCGGAGGTGAAGAGGCTCTGAGTCCAGCTGGCCGCCTCGACCTGCGGGACTTCAACCGGACTGCCCCCCTGAGGCAGACCCCCTGTTTGTTCACTCGCTAAGTTCTTCCCTCACTGTTTTCCTCACAGCTCAGAGACATCGCGCTTTTGTCCCCTCTGTCGTCCCTGAAGGCTTTCCCGACGTCACCTTCCTACTTCTTTTACGGTGTCTCTCATCTTTTTTCCCTTCCCAGAAATAACACTGACGCGCTTACATCAATCCCCACTGACCTATTTCTATGTTTTCTCCCGTCTCCACACCAATACTATCAAAAACTTCCTATTTGCCTTTGATAGTGTGGAAAAAATGTCTTCCTGAACAACTTGGTGAGCATCACAGCACAGACTGAATCTAGAACGTTCCTTATCCAGAGAGAAGCTGCTGTCACCCTATGCGTCCCGGCTAGGATGTCGTGAAGGTCACATGGAAAGAGGCAATGACTCACCAGAATGTAAGTTATTGTTGCTGACAAGGTCACTGACGGGAGTAGTTCAGATGGCCAACGTGCTTGTTTGTTCCTAGTTGGACCCTGTTGATACTTAGATGTCATGTTGAGGTGATGAATAATACTGTCTAGACTTTAAAAGGAATAAGCTCTCCCTCTCCCTCTGGTTAGTCCAACTCCTCACTCACTGTCAGTCTAATGTCCTCTCTTCCTGGGTGAGAACCTCTGCTCCCGAACACAGCTGTCCAGGCTGCTGGGATCGCCAGGGTTTCTGGGAAAAGGGGAGATGGAGGGAGAAGAGTAATATAGGGAGGGCCATAAAGGGGTTAATAACTATACAAATATGACCAATGTTGTATGAAACTTAAAAAAAATTTTTTTAAAGGAGTAAGTTTGCAGATCTCTAGGAATACAAACTCTGACACTTGATGCAAAATATAAAACCACCAACTACTGAATCCTTTACTATCCCCACCGGGGATTTAATTCAGTTGGGATTTAGGATATTTTCAGGCATTTTACAGTACTAATGGACAAGTTTCTCTTTATGAGAAACCTCTATTTTCTTTACATTTTGATACTTCAATCTCTTTATCCATCCTCTAGAAAGAGATTCCTCACAGGAAATGGGGGGGGGTTGCCCATTCTCCGTTCAGTAACCAGGTTTTTGTATAGAATAGGACACAAAATTTTACATCAATTTCAGGGCAGTCTAGAGTCCACTTTGAGTTAGGGTATTCGTAGGACACCAGTCCAGTTTGAGAGGTTTATTTAGTTTATATTTGGAGTCAGTCTTATGTTTGTTCATCTAAACATTTTTTTCCTGACTGCTTTCTTTTTTAATTTTTTTGAGGCACTCAAAATTCACTCTTTTTAGGAATATAGTTCTACGACGTTTGATAAATGTAAGCGTTTGCGAAGTACTGCCATAACCAAGATAATAGCGTTATGTCTGTAAGTCTATAAAGTTCCTTTTTGCTCCATCATCAATATTGTGCCCCACTTTCTGTCTCCAGCCACCAATGATCTGATATCTGCCTCTGTAAGTTTGTATTTTGAGAACATCATGTTCATGAACTTTTACAGTGTATGTCTTTTGTGTTTGGCTCCTTCCACTTAGCATAATACTTCTAGGGATATCTCACGTTGGTGCATGTATCAGTAGTTAGCCCCTTATATGTGTGAGTAGTATTCCATTATATAGGTCTCCATTTATACCTGTATATAACCCATTTATGAGTTAATCAACATTTGATTTATTTCCAGGGTTCGACTATTTGCAGTAAAGCTGCTATGAACATTTGCCTACAGGTTTTTGTGTAGTTATAGATTTTTATTTTTGCTGAGTAATTACTGGAATGAAACTGTTAGATATGTATTTAACTTCATAAAAAAAATGCCAAATACTTTCAAAGCAACTGTCCCACTTGTTTTTCTGTTAGTATTTGACAGTCTAGTTACTCCATATTCATTATCAGCTCTTGGTGGTACTGGTAGTTTCATATTTAATAGTTAACTAATGGTTTAACTATTCTAGCTAAATACTAAATACACATATAGAAGCTCTGATTTAATTGTAACTCTTTGATAAGTAATATTGTAAAACTTTTTCCTCTATTAATTTAGTATCGTTGTTTTGTTTGGTGAAACACCAACTAAAATTTTGTCTCTTATGTCTCTTCTGATGGACATATTGGGCTATAATTTGATTAGTTTTAACATATGTATACACCAACTAAATTATCAGCACAGTTAACATAGTTGCTACAACATGGAGAAACCTTGAAAACATACTGCTTGAAGGAAACCAGTCATAAAGCTGGGCATAATGACATGACCTGTGTTCCAAGCTCTGGGAGGCAAGAGGTCAGGGATCACTTGAGTTTGAGGGTTCAAGACTACCCTGGGCAACATAGTGAGACCTGGTCTCGAAAAAGCAGCCAGGTGCAGTGGTAGGTGCCCGTAATCCCAACTATCTGGGAGGCTGAGGCTGGGGGGTCGCTGGAGTCTGCAGAATTGGGACTACCCTGGGCAAAACAGCAAGACATAGTCTCAAACTCATAAAAAGCCACATAGTATATGAGTCATTTATATAGAATATCCAGAATAGACAAATCCATGCAGACATTATGTGATTAGTGGTTGCCAGGGACCTAGAGTATGGGAGAATGGGAAATGTATATGGTATTTCTTTTGGGAATGATGAAAATGTTCTGGAATTAGAGATATAATGACTGCATAGATTTGTGAATATTCCAAAAATTATGCATTTTAAAAGGGTGAATTTTTATGGCATGTAAATTATATGTCAATAAAACTGCCCCAAAATGGGGGTAGTCACTAGTTTTGATCTACTGATAGGCTCAAACACCACTGCCTTTGATTGTAAAAACATCAAAGCTCAGTGTTCACTAATAGAATGATTTTAAAAATGGTTTAGGTTCTCAGAATAAAAAGTGTAGAAGTTATTAAAATAACAACACAGGGTACTATCAATGATATATCTCACAGTTCAGTTTGAGGGGAAAGAAAAGATTGCAGAGGAATCTAATGAAATTAAACTTTGTAATATATGTAATTTAGACTACTATGTAATTAAGTGTAATTATAAAATTCACACCTTCTAGATAGTAATTAGTAATTAGTTGTAACCATAAATTGTGGCATACACTTGTAGGTGACACTTAAACTGTATTTGGTAACGTTATTTCTAAGGTTAACTGTATTTGGTAACGTTATTTCTAAGGTTGTTTGGATAGGTATACAGTTATAAAATAGTGCAGAACTTGGGGACATCTGTTCCCTGTGGGGTTCTTACCCATGTGCTTAAAATTGCAAGACACAGTTCAAGTTCAAGATGCAACAACAGGGTTTATTTAAAAAAGGGGAAACTGGGAAAAGTAGCGTTCTTAAGGCCACAAGTGACAGGCTGTCCTACCCAGATAGTGTCTATAGTGTCCATTTGTCCAAAACAAAGCCTGCTGGTGCAAGTTAGCATTCACCCTATTATAAGGGCCTGAAATTAGTAAGTAGACCAGGATCCAACCCCACAGCAGTGTCTCTAAGCCAAAGCCTGTCCCCTCCTGAAGCTTCTTGCAAGCTGAGTCAAACCTTCTCAAGTTGACTGAAACCTCAGCAATTCCTCCTTACACCTCTTCGGAGTCCCTGCCTTTCAAATTTGATTGGTTTACTTTCCAAACCAGCTGTATCCAAGAATTAATTGGTGCTGGTGCAATATTGAGCTTAATTTGCACCAGTAGAAGAGCACATGTTTGATCTGTTTTCAAAACCTGCTCAGGACTCAAAACCAAAACCCCAGTAGCACATCCTACCAGTCCTCCACCAAGAGCTGGACAAGTAAGCTCTGCTGGGCAAGTAAGCTCTGCTGTGTTTGAATGATACAGGCCAAGTTCAAACCTGACTGAAATATTTCCAGAACTGCCATGGGTTCTTTCTTTTTTCATAAAACCCAAGCATGACTGTGCAAGGCCAGTCATCAAATCCAGTTACCATGACACATCCCAGGCTGATGCAGCTCTACTGAGAGCTCCAGAGCCTTTCAGAGAACCAGGAGCCATGATGGCCACTCTGGCAGTTAGTTTCATATCATTCCTAGGTTATTTCAAATAATATAAGAAAATTATTAAAAGACAGAGTGAAATGGAGGTAGAACCTTTTCCCTATAGGTAAGCAACATTTTTCTTCACTTATAGGAGAGGAGCAATAATAAATATAGGATTGAGGCCAAATCAGAACCAACTGAGAAAAAGATGTTGGAGGGTCAATTTACATGCATAAAGGCACCATCATAAAACAGTGTTTAAAGTAGTTGTGATCTCCTTTGGGAATACTATACAAAGTAAAGTAAGATATATAAGTGATGACCCACAAGCAATTTCATTAATGCCTATTTTGTAAAATGGCCTTACTCTGAAATCTAATGAGTGCATTCTAGGAGATTTTTGAAACCATATCAAATAATCTCAGAGGGAGGAAAATAAAAGAATGTGAGGGTATGAGAAAAAACCCATAAGGAGATCTTTTCTTACTTGATACAGCAGCTTAGTTAAAAGGTAGTCAAATAGTAGGTCTCCTGAGAAACAGTAAATAGCTGATACAAGAGGACTCTCCAATAGCTTCCAGTTAATTGATATCAGACCCCATTCTGCTATCAGACACATATAAATATTTGATCCCTGTTTTCAAGGAGGACAAGAATTTATTCCAACTATACCACCAAACCTGTTAGCTGTGCACAGAAATTTTTATAAAGAGGCTTTATAGTAGCTGTAAGTTCAGATGGCAAGGGCCATTTAAAAATTACTATCCACAGAGATATATGAAGAAAACAGAAGGCCTAATGAACTTTCAGAAACCCAGATATTCCCCATTTTCACAAATGGCTTCAGAAAATCCAGGCCAAAAGCTAAGCTTACTTCCATGTACTGTTTTGTACTTTGTAGGGTAAATGAGTCATCAGGCTTTTTCATACCCTTCCCACCACTAGTCTCTGTGATCAGTGGTGGCATGCTGGGAGGAGGAAGAGAAACTCAGAGGAATTCAGGAGGGAGCTCAGGGGACTCTAGTGGCTGTTTTCCCCTCTTCACTATTAAAAATCCTGTGAAGATAATGATGATGTGAAGATGATGCAAAGGGCTCTGACATTCTTGTTCTTTTTTTTTTTTTAAGACTAGGTCTAGCTGTGTTGCCCGGGGATCCTGTGGACTCAAGCCATCCCAGCCTTAGCCTCCCAGTAGCTAGAATTACAGGTGCCTGCCACCACGCCCAGCTGCTTTTTCAAAACCAGGTCTTGCTATGTTGCCCTGGGTAGTCTTGAACCCAAGAACTCAAGCAACCCCTGGCCTCTTGCCTCCCAGTGCTTGGATCACAGGCACGTGCCACCACACCCGGCTTCTGACATTCTTCTTTAAGCTGCTAGAACTGATGCTGGGCCAGGTGTGTACACAGTCATGGGGGAGGGCACAGTTCCACAGAGGCTGGCCCTAGAGGCCAATGGCAAAAATGCTGAAAAACTCATTTACCCTACACCTGCCATAGCCTCATCATTGAGTTTTTAATTTAAATTATTGTATAGTTTGTATAAATTTTTTTGTGACTAAGAAATAATGTTTGTTGTGCATAAACGTAATCACAAAAACATTTAATAGAAAATAGGACTCATTCTCCAATGATTTGGCACCACAAGTAGGGGGTGGTCTCAGGTTTTGTCCCACCAAATTTAGGGCATAGGGGAGTTTTAAAGGCCGATGAAGGAAGAAAGTCTGTGCTCAGGTCATTTGTTCTTAAAACTTTTGGATTGGCTGAGAAGAGCTGTCAGACGGAAAGCTGCAGTTTGGAGTCTTTTGTGACAATGAGCAGATGGTCTACTGTTTCTTTCATAGGTGCCAATTGGTGAGTTTGGTGTCCTCACAGCTAGAAGTCTCCACATGACAATTAGAGAAACAATGGAATGTTTGGTTCAGAGCAGATTCCAGAATTACTCAAACATTCTAGCTCATTTATTTTTAGTTTTCTGTTCTCTGAAGATATTTTTACACTTTAAAAATTATTTCAAACATATTAAGCATGGTTAATAGCAGAGAAACATGTTTGATGGCTCTAAGCAATGAAATCCTTGGAGGTTTGCTTTTGCTGGTTCCCTTTCACAAGCCTTATTGACTTGTATATTTAATAGCTTGTGTCCTATCAGATAGCATTTGTTTTTGCTGCAATCTGGCTTCTGGTTACACTACCAGTTATGCTCAACTTTATGTTTATGTTTGTTTCTTGGACCCATTAAAGTGGTGTGAATTTGGCATATGTATTTTACTTGAGGGCTAGATTGTGGTTACAACTTTTTGTGTTTTGTTTGGTTTGGTTTGGTTTGGTTTGGTTTGGTTTTTTTGCCCTGCTTATTGCCAAGACAACTTTCCTTGCAATTCCTTAGGCCCAGATTCCTGGTTCATCTTTATATTGAGGGCCTGGTTTAGAGTAATCCTGAGTTTCCAACTTCATAGGAGATTCTGCATTAGACTATTTTCTTGCGTTTGTTTTCTTTCCCTCATTCCAAACATGATCTATAAGTTTAAGATCTTCTCACCATAACTGAGTTCTCACTTTCACTTAGATTTTAAATTGATAATTCTATTTTATTTATTGATAATTCTATCTTTTACCTGTATAAAAAAAATCACTATTTTAATCAACTGGGATGCTTTTAAGAAGTTTTTTTTTTATATTTTACCTTACATTTTTATTTGTTGTCAATGGTGAAGTTGGTTCAGATACAGTATTCATTACATTGCCTGAAGCAAACTTTCTGTTAGATTATAAAATTTGGAAAGCCATTTATAGGAACTTCACCACTTTCTTTCTGCTATGCACCCACACACTCACACCTTTAAGAGGAGACAGATTTTCCTACATTTTAAAATTGACTTTTAAGAAAAAAGTTTTGAAATGCTTTCTGTAAATCAAGGTTTAATTTTTTGGTACATGATTATAATTATTATCAGTAACATTCTTTAAATTTTATGTTACAAAATGTATTCTTTAGAGTCTATGAAGTCCTTAATGGTTTTCAGAAGGTAGAGGTTAAGGCTATAGTCATTTTATCTGGGATATTTCTGTAATTCTAAGAATTTACTTGTTCTTAAATCATATTTTCTTTGATAGTGAGAAATAAGTAAAGGTTTAACATGAAAAGCAGGAATAATCCCCCTTTTTATTTTTGTTCCACCCACAGCTTTCCATTTCCTGAGTAGCTAAGTTAGGTAAATTGTTGGAAGTTCTTTATGAGTTTATATACTCACATGATTAAGTTTCTAACTAGTTTCAGAATTTTTTTCTCAAAGCATGTTATAACTCAAAGACAAGGACTAATTTTAAGATGATTTTTAAATAGCTCCCTTTTGCAAGTTTACTGAATTAATTTTAGTTGACTTAGAAATATATTTTATAATAAAGTGCTTAACTTTAATGATCATGTAGCATTTAGCTCTGTAAATATGAAAAGTAATCATAACATTTTTTTCAGTTTATTTTCTTTCCCCAGAAAGTATCAAAATAAATAAAACCATCATTCCTTTCTAATCTTCTTGAATAATTTCTCACTAGTCCTAAGTGAGAGACTTTTTTCAAGGCTATGGTATCTACAAAGATACAGTTTAGACCTTGCAGGTTAGGCCTCTCTGAAAGCACTTCTAAATTACAGAAGTGAAGAGAGGGTACATTTAATCTAAGAATAATTTCAGTTGTGGAGTTTAGATTGAAGCAGCTAGGGGGAAAAAGGTTCCTTATTAGAAGCATAAAACCTACTGACTGTATCTTGGCCAGTGTTCCCTTTTTTCCAGTAAGCTGTCTGCTATACAGAGGTGTATAACCCTAATGGCTTGTTGTATGCCATTAAAAGGTATTGTACACTCATAAAAGAATGACATTTTGATCAATGCTGTTAAAAGAATTACTGTCTTGACACAGAAAAGCTTTCCTGCTGCAAGTTTAAAAATATGCCTTTAAAAGCTTTTTATTGAATACCTTTGCATCCCTCAGAAATGCGCCATTTTGGCATGAGTTTACTCTGAAGTATTCCACATTGTAACTTAAATGCAAAAACCTCCTATTTCCCTTCAACCTAGAGCCAAACAGGTATTTCCCTACCAAGTTGAACTTAAAGACATGGTAGCATTAAGCCACAGTATTTGATCTAAAAATAGGATTTTTCTAAGAGAAAAACTGAAAACTAAATTATTTCTTTTAATTTTGTAAAATATTGATTTTTTTTTCCATGCTGTTTTGTTTAAACTTTGTGGTTTTAATTTCCCTTTGGATCTAGGAATCATTCCTATCCACCCCATTCAGAGATAGATTTTTTTTTCAGTTATCTAAAAATGATTCTTTTAAATGGTCATATGTTGTATGTAGTTTCCTGTGTTTTTTTCTTAGATTTTTGATGGTGAGTTTATGAAACCATGTCATAAGAGTCATAATCTTCCAAAACTATTGACTTATTCTCTATACTGTTGGTCTTTCACGGGTTTTCTTATGCATTGTTGCTGTATATTTTTGTTTTATTTTGAACATATTAAGATTTATCTTCTACCTAACTTTTCTGTCTTTGTATCATGGTCTTCTGAATTATAACTGAGCATATTAATGTTCAGTTAATTTTATACTTAAAATGTTTATTTTAGATTTAAAATGTTTATTTTATATAAATAGTCAGGCATGGTGGTGCGCACCTGTAATCCCAGCTACCTGGAAGGCTAAGGCAAGGGATCACTTTAGCCCACGGGTTCGAGACTACCCCGGGCAACACAGTGAGACCTAGTCTCTAAAAAATAGTCAGGCATGGTGGTGCATACCTGTAATCCCAGCTACCTGGAAGGCTAAGGGTAGGGATCACTTGAGCCCACGGGTTTGAGACTACCCCAGGCAACATAGTGAGACCTAGTCTCTAAAAAATAGTTTTTTTATTTAAAAAATAAAAAAACTGACCCTAAAACCATAGGTTTCTTAAATATGTCACTTAAGAATGTTTATATACTTGATAAATTTTAGGTTTTTTACTTTTTGAATTTGCCATTTAATTCCAAGCTAATGAAATTTTCACATATTTCCAGGTATGGACATATTTTAGGATAGACTACATTGATTTTTATATAGCATGTCTCTCTTTGATCAATCTGTTTTACTTGTAAGTAGAAATGTTGTGTTGGTATGGTGATGATAGTAGTGGTTTTTATTCACTACCACTAAGTACCAGGGGATTTATATGTAATAATAACACTAAAACTTGTTACAGTTATTATGTACCATGTTCTGTGCTAATGTACTTCCTTTGACTCAAAGTAGTTATATAACTTGGTCGAACAAATAGTAATTTGTGGGGTTGGTATTCGAACATAGTGTGACTCCCAACTCTTGTGTTAGTCTAATCCTTTTTATATCTTATTTATTTATTTATTTATTGTAGGTGATGTTATCCTCATTTAATAAATTTGGAACCTGAAGCTCAGAGTAATTATTTAGCCCAGAGATAATGAATGAATGATAGCTGGCTTATGATACTTGCTCTATACGACTTCAAAGTGTTTCTGCTACATTGCACTGGCTGTTTTTCCTTCATTCTTCACATCACACCTTTTTAAAATCTCTTAAGATTTTTTTGTTAGAAATTTTGGAATACAAATTTGTCTCATGATTTTGACTTAGATTTTGAAGAAATGTGTATTGAAAAGATAAATGAAATAGCTTTCAGGAAAGCTGAATTCTGATACCATCTTTGTTTCTGACCATAGACATTGGACAGATTACCTTTTTGAAATCTTATAAAATGAGGGCATTGAACTACCTTATTTTGAATTTTTCCTTAAACTCTAAAATCTGATTTGACTAGTTTTGTTTATAGTTGGGGATTTTTGCATAGATAAAACTTTATCAGCTTTATGTTATAAATATTAGGAAACAAGAAACTCTAATTTTTATTCTTTATTTACACTATTATACCTGACATTAAAATTCAACAATGGGAAGAAATTTCATGTAGAAAGGTAATTAATCATATAAGAACACCTTAAAACTATTCAGATTGTCTTCTTTTTTTGCATTCAAAAAGAATAATTCTACAAGTCTAAATATTATCAAAGGAAATATTTCTAATAGAAGATATTTCTAAGAAAGATGACCAGAATAGACACCTTCAAAGTGCTTGTAAGTTCTTAAATGTACGATAATAATACATTAGCAATTATAATAAGTGACATTTATTTTAATTATTTTAATGTTGGGGATGAAATATATATATAAATTATTTAATAAAAAAGCCACATTTATTGATAATTTTATAATACTGTATTGTACTATGCATTTTGTATATATTATATCATTTAATGCTTATGAAAACCCTATGAGGTAGGTGCTATTATTATCTCTATATATCAGGAAATATAAAATTAACAAGGTGAAGCAATTTCCCCTATGGTAACATTGCTGGTAAGTTATGATGTTGTGATTCAAACTTAGAGGATTTGGCAGAGGATTTCCTCTGTACAGAAAGTTTTTAAACTTTCAAAGTTTAAGTTTGAAAAGTTCAAGAGGTTACCCATTATCATGGGTGATGTGATTATGATTTAAAAATGAAACTTTTTGGAAAAGAACAAGCCTGATAATTTTTTTAAGAGATTAGGTGTTTCTGTGTTGCCTGGAATAGTCCAAAACCTGCAGACTCAAGTGATCCCTCGCCTTAGCCTCCCAGGTAGCTGGGATTACAGGTGCACACTACTATGCCCGACTATTTTTTAGACACTAGGTCTCACTATGTTGCCTGGGGTAGTCTTGAACCCGTGGGCTCAAGTGAGCCCTACCCATAGCCTTCCAGGTAGCTGGGATTACAGGTGCGCACCACCATGCCTGACTATTTTTTAGAGACTAGGTCTCACTGTGTTGTTGCCCAGGGTAGACTCAAACCCGTGGGCTCAAGTGATCCCTTGCCTTAGCCTTCCAGGTAGCTGGGATTACAGGTGCGTGCCACCATGTCCAGCTTATTTTAGAGACTAGGTCTCACTATGTTGCCCAGGGTAGTCTCAAAATCATAGACTGAAGCGATCCGTGGCCTCAGCCTCCCAGTGCTGGGATTACAGGCGTGCACCACGTACCGGCCCCAACTCTGATGATTTGTAATTAATGATAGTTTCCAAGTTCTCAGATTTGATCACTTCTAGTGACATTTTTATTGATATAATCATAAGCAAATAATAGCTATTGGCTAATTTAATAATATGTTATTTTCTGAAAAGTTAATAAATTCATTGTAAACATGCAGGGATTGGTAACTGACCTGTAGATGAGAACAATTAATAATCACAATTTGTCTGAACTTGATCATGGAATTTTAAGGTCTAAAACTAGGAACTTTGATAGAATAGGTAAACCAGAGCAAGTATGTGTGTATGTATACATATGTGTAGATGTGTGTTTGTAAAGTAGTGGTTGTGTTTGGACTACAGGAAATTCAGTTCTTGCAGAGTGTAAAACAACACTGAATTCAATGCCTTGACTGATATTTGTCTGTTATTATTAGTGAAAGCTCAGTCTCTGGTGTTTTCCCCATTTCAGATAACCTTTTCTTGTCATCTAAGAAATTAATTTCTTTGTTGGAATCATTGCAAGTAAAGCTGATAGCCAGAATGCTGTTATTGAAGCAGCTTACACAGTGATTTGCTAAGTACAACCTCTTCATAAAAGGTGAAGCACAAGTTGACTTATCGATCACTACCAGGATTTCAGTCACCTGTTGAAATACTATTTCACCCCCCCTTTTCATAAAACCCCTTATTTTTATTTCTCTTTATATCTTTGCATTTAGCTTTTTCTTCTGAAAACATTTTTGTCTTGTATTCCTATGTAAAAAAAAATATATATATATACATACATCATATTTTGTATATATATTTGGTTTTGTTTTGAGTAGAGTTATTGTTAGGCTAATCCACATAAAATTTCCCAGATTTGACAGCTTTTGACCTAGAGCAATAGCACTTTATCTAGTAGCTAATTCAACTTTTGATTATTTTGAAATATTGGGCTACTAACTTAAATCTAAGCAGAATAGCCATTGAAACTCTGGTTAATGTTAGAAAGGAATTGAAGTGAACTTTGGGCTAATCACTCTATGCTGCCCATTTACTAAAAATACATTTTAAAAGGTATAACTCATGTTGAAAAACTGAGCATTGCACAGCCATTAATATTAGACAGGCATCTAAGAATTTATTTTAACCGAAGGTTAAGACCAAATTTAACCATTTTCTTTTTTCTCAGAGTTTCTCAGAGTTTTCTTCTTTCTCATTATATTATTTAAAGTTCATTTTAGAGGAATATTTCAGTCATGGGATCAGCTTTTAAAGTGTTAAGATATTCTTAACAGAAACAAATAGTGACTAATAAGATTACTTTCTGTATTTTTAGTATAGTTGGTTCAAATTGGGGTTTGCCTTCTTGGTAATATAAGCTCCTAAAACAAGTATACTGGGTAACTTGATTTTTTAAAAAATAAACAGCCATTAGCTACTTGTTTCAACTTCATGTGTTAACTATAATTATTTAAGCTTCTTGTAGTAGTGGGCTTTCTTCTTTATCCCCCACTTAGTTTATAAAAAAGAAGGAATCCCTTTATGTCTCCTAGTTGTGAACTGTAGATTAAGCTGATTTGGTATAGTGACTCACCTTATAAATATCATAAACTAATATAGAATTTTTATTCATTAGCTATAACTTTAAGACTTTTGCTTCTCACACTCTGACAAAGATTTGGGAAATGTATCTTTTAACAGTTTGTTGAAAATTGGAATTTATATCTATATCTCTTCCTTGTGGTCATGATCTTGCTTAAATACTTTTGGCAGTGTCTTGGTATATCTCTTGATCTGCCTCCATCATGAACATTATTGTTTGAAGTATCATATTGGCATATTGTATTAATGGCGTAGTGCATTTAATCTTATGTATTTTTTTACAAATGACTTTGTGATTATTAAAGAGTAATATGTACCAGTTGTATTTGGTCAGACTTGTTAGGAATAAAGCACGATTATCAAGACTACTTAAAAAAAAAAAACTTTCCTAAATCCTGACAATAGAAATTGTTTTCTCATTGTTATAAGACTGTGTGATAATAGACCCAGTTATAATGAAGCATGTCATTATTCTAATATACCTGAGTCTTTCCTTACACTGTTTAGTTTGAACCTCTGGAAAACAAGGTTAGTGTGAAGCTGGGATCATCTTGATCAAATAAGAATTTGATGCTCCTGCTTTTCTCAGAGACTAAACTGATGGGACAGTTGGCTAGAGGACATGATATTTCTTTGATCACAGTTTCTTTGATTGCAAGGATTCACATACTGTATATGTACAGGTCAATGAATTTTTATAACCTGGTGATAACTATGTAGTTGTTGTATGTAGTTGACACTTTGATCAAGAAATGTAGCATAACCCCAGAATCCCTCTTAGTCCTCATGTCTAATCTGAAAATCAAAACTCTATCTACCCAGTTAAATTTTAGTCCAGCACTTAGTAGTTATCTAGATTTTAAAACTGTTGGAAGAACAAAACAACTGAATATTTTCATAAGTTATCCTGACTACATTATTTTAATCTTTGGTGTTGCAACTGTGTCATTCTAGTTTTTAATTTAATTCTATGGAATTAAAAAAAATTTTTTAAAGTTTCCTAAGCTATCTATATGATTATTGAATAAGGACTTGGATGTTTGTGAGTATAATCTTGATTTTTCTGATTAATACATTGCTTGGACAATGACTGGCATTCAAAGATGATTTGATTGGCCCCTTAAGTTTCTGTTTTGAGCTGCTGAGATTACAAAACTCAATCATATGCAAAGAATTTGCTGTTCAGACTGACAGTTTTGTCAGGTCAGATGGTGTGATTACCATGCATGCTGCAAGTTCATTGTTGCTGCTAGAGTTTTTTGGTTTTTTTTCTTTCCTCGGAATCTAGATGGAAAGTCTGATCTCTTTAGATGAAAATCTAGATCATAATCTGTCCTCTCCACTTTCTTTATTGAGTTTCCATCCATGTTTGTTGAGCTGTTCTAGTCATAGTCCCAAACTCAGTATTTTTATTATTGTTTTTTCAGGGAAAGATCTTTCCTCCCTGCAAGATTGAAATGAGTAATAGTCTTTTGACACTATTGGAAAGTTACTTTCACGGTCTGTAGCAGATCTAATGAACTACAGGTACCCGCTTGGAAAATTCAGCATTTGGTTCTTTGAAAGAATCACTGGAATATGGACTTAAGTTTCTGCATGTATTAAAACAACAACAAACAATAACACAATCTTGACAGACTCGCAGATGTGTTATAAATTGGATTGTATACTATTTTATAACTGTCTTTAGATGTCTTTGGTTTCAACAGTATGCTCACTTCTCACTTTTTTTTGCAGAAAATAAGTTATAAAACTATTTGACAAAACATAAACAGATGGGACTACATCAAACTGAAAAGTTTCTGTACAGCAAAAGAGATAACAGAAAAAACTAAAAGATGCCCAACCGAATGGGAAAAAATCTTTGCTCTCCACATGAGTGATAAGGGTTTAATAACGAAGATCCACAAGGAACTCACACAACTAAACAAAAGCAAAACAAAAAGCCCAATCAAAAAATG
>PVHY01010499.1:0-51654 GCA_004024945.1 Uropsilus gracilis
TGGATGGATGGATGGATGGATGGATGGATGGATGGATGGATGGATGGATGGATGGATGGATGGATGGATGGATGGATGGATGGATGGATGGATGGATGGATGGATGGATGGATGGATGGATGGATGGATGGATGGATGGATGGATTTAGAATCTGGATCTCCTGGAAGGCCCACAAATGAGGGAAAAGTGAAGATCCTTGTCTATGGTAGGTAGGAGTTGAGAGAGCAGATAAAATGTAAGCATGGAGGAAGCAGTCAGAGCCCAAATCATGGACAGGTGGCTACTGGGATAGTGCATGCAAGGCCCACCAAACTTTTGAGACCAGACAGACTTTAATTTAAATCCTTCATCTTCCACACATTAGCTGTGTGACCTGGGTACCTCTTTATAAATTAGTTTCCACACCAGTGAAATGGGGATGATAATAACAACTTTTTAAGGTTTCCCAAATATTGTGGTGGTTAACAGTATACAAATTTTACAGGAGTGGGGGATGGGAACAGGCTTTTTACTAAAAATCCTTTTGCCAGTTTTTCCTAAACCAGAGAAAAACCTTTACCTCTTTATCTGCTACAAAATAGGCAAAGCCCTTATCAACCCTTAAGCTTCCACATCCTAGTTACCTTTATCATTCAAATATCTGCTGTTTGCCTGTCCCAGGGTCCTCTCTCTTTCTCTCTCTCTCTCTCTCACTAAAGAGAAAAAAACTTTAAGCCTCTCTTTTTTAGGGTTCATTACTACCCAGAGCCATTGCTATGTAATTCCAAAGCCAGGCCAAACTGTTAAAGTCAGCAAACTATTTATTACTAAGCAAGAAAGTGATTACTTAAATATGTACTACAATACAAGCATGTAAAAACCATAGTTACCCCCACTGCATGTGCTACAAAATAACCATAAAAAACTCAATTAGTCCCAGGTCACCTCACCACATTTCCAATTAATCTGAGTTCCAAAAGCACATGTTCCAAATGCAAGGCATTCCTCTTTCCATCCTTTGTTGTGTTTCAGTTCCTCCAAATACATGGTCCAAGAGTGGTGTTCCTTTTTCTTTCGATGTTCTCTCAACTTTAAGCAGTAGAGAAACTCCAAGATACAGGAACCAACATAAAGTCCATTTACTCAAGCCTGGTTCACAGCTTCTCTAAAAACATCTTAGTCAAACTAGATAAAACTGATAGGGGTGTTGTGCTGAAATTGAGGGCTCTGGTCCCACATGGTGGTGCTGCACTGAGATAACAGCTATTGTATTCTGGTGGGTGGAGACTTGAAGAAGGAAAGCCAAGGCTTCTTGCAAGAACAGAGTGAGGGGATTTAAGGAGGAAACAGAGAGAGAAGCATGGAAGAATGGGGAGAAAGTAGAGGAACAGCAGGGAGGCTGAAGGCCTCACTGTGGGCTGGTGAGGAGCCTGGGGAAGCATGTTGGAGAAACTTGTGACTTGTGTAAGCTTACTTGGAAACATGGTACTAAAAAATTTGTTTTAACTTTGAAACTGTGAAGTGTGGGATTTGTCTGGAGACCTGAAGAGAACTTGTTGATGTTTTCTTCATGAAACTGTTAAAGGGTATTTACCATTAACATAGCTGATAATGGCTAGGAAAAAAGGAGTTACTTCCCTGTTGCTTTGAAGTTGGTGCTTGCCATTAACATAACCGATACATATATTGATAATGGTTAGGAGAATGGAGTTACTTCCCTATAGCTTTAGAATTGTAAATTTCAAGGAGGACTGGTTTGGTACTTGCCATTAGCATAGCTAATTGACAGGACTTCCTCCTGAGTCCTGTCTTGGTGAAAATAAAAATGATATAAAGTTAAAAAGAAAGCCTGTCTGTCTCTCTCTCTCTCTCTCTCTCTCTCTCTCTCTCTCTCTCTCTCTCTCTCTGTGTCTCTTGTCTGTCTCTCTCTGTCTCTGTCTCTCTCTCTGACAGGGCAGCTGTGCCTTTGGAAGAGGATCGATGACACCATCTTGGCTTCTTCACTTGGCTTGAAGGTGGGACAGCCACCATTTTGTGGATGCACATGACTGAAGGAGCCAGCCATGTGCAGTTCTTAGACTAGAGACTGAACTGGTTGGTAAGATAATCAAGGGGGGGGCCCTTGTATCCTCAGTGACTCGTCTATTTTGTCTTTTAAGTGAATAAATCTGTTTTTGCCTCCTCTTAAGGTTGGTGTGTTCTTGCTACTACTGGCATGGGCTGGGATGAACCTGATGAGTGACTGGATTAAAAGGGCAGCTGCTCCTGTTTGTAAGTTTAATTAAGTACCCTGCTTTGTTGATTTTGTTATCCGATTTCAAAACAAGCTCCAACACAAAGTTCAAATCTCCAAACTCTTTAGACTCCTTCAGCACACACCATCAGATTATCCATGTTAAGACCATGAGTTCACCAGTCCAGGCCGAAGGCCATGGACCCCAGGCAACCTTGCCCATCATGGCTGGACCTCCATATTCCTCCAAAAATGGCTGGTTGATCCTTTCTCAGTTTCTTTTATATCTTTCCTCCTTGTTTCCACACCTCCCCCCCTTCAAGGAGCGAGTGAGCCCTGTCAATCATCTCATATCACAAAAGCCTTGCTTTTCCTTCTCCTCCTTTTCTATCCTGAAAGGAAATTTTGAATTCTAGTGAAGACTAGCAGGCACATTTTGGCATATATTCAATCTAAGCTTTTCTCACCTAGGCCTGAAACAATCAAGTGAGCAAGTCAAATCTCCGTAATATTGCCAGATCCTTCTTGAAATTTACAACTCTAAAGCAAAAGGGTAAGTATCTCATATTTCTTAGCTACATAATGTTACTTATCATGTTATTATCAATGCATAGTATCAGTTATGTTATTTGGAGATACCCTCCAACAAAAACAAGTTTTTAAGTACTTCTCCCAGGAATGAAGCAGGCTTCTTCAGAGGAGGACATTAAGGCCAAGTACACAGGGATACACTCCAGCTTGCACTACACTGGAGAGACCCGGCCTGAGCCAGTGTGCTGCTCCATCCCTGCGGGAGTTCTACCTTTTTAGCCTGGCTTGGTGTCAGTTCTGATGCCCCAACCACCACTGCCACCCAGTGGCTGCTTCAGGAAAAGACCAACCTCTCCCAGCATCCCCCAAACAAAGCTATTAATGTCACCTGGGCCAAAAGGAATCACCTGTGCCTTATGAAGCACTGCTGAGCACACTTGTTCTCTTCTGCGAAACTCTTCTTACAATACTCTGGGTCTCCTAGTCCTCTCAATGTACCTTCTGACTCCTCCCTAGTTCCTTACTGTCCTTCCCCCACATATGGGCATTCCCCCAAGGAGCCTCTTCTCCTGTCCTCTTCCGATCTCTTCTGCCTCTAGCCCCCTCATTTATCTCTCTCCTCTGTCCAACATCCACTCTTATGACTTAACTTGGAAGTAATGTATAAATTAATGTTAATTCAATAAATTTTAAGGAGTTATGAGTATTTCTAACAACCAATAAAATTCCAGAATAGATCTCTCTCTAATAAAAATGCATATATATGTATTTATATCTCACATACATATACTCATGCCACATTTTATTTCTGCTGAATTTATGGCACAACCCATAGACTGCCAAGAATTGTACTCTTTTGTGGTTTTGTTTATCCCCCTCCCAATTTTCCCCACCCCTCACACCAGACCCAGAGTTCCTTGAGAATAAGGACCTGAGTTTACCGTTTTTCCCCCCCACAACTTTTCTGGTAAAATTATGATAACATATGTTTTAAGTATTTTTCCCAAGTTATACATATTATGTTCTAAAAAATAATGCCTTCCAATTCAGATTGAAGAAGACATACTTTGCACATAGTAGGTACTCAATATACTTGAATGAATAACCCCATTATTGTTTTTTTGATTGAATGATCCCCACGTATATAATCTAAACCCTGTATATATTGTTTGCTGTAGGATATATTCATTTGGATATCTCACTAATATCTAGAATTTAGTATATCAGGAAAATTCATTATCTTCTACCCCCTGACAGAGATAAATAGGGTACACAGATACCATATTAGCCAGCATTCTTTCATTCCCCTACTTTTTAAGTCTTCTCCAATCTCTCATAGCTTTTGGCCCCTCACAGCTAATATTCATAAACACCTTGGTGGCAGTTTCTCCACAATATTTGCTACTTCCTTGGGACCCAAAGAAGGAAAGTTGGGAAAGGCATGGAATCTAATCTCTCAGAGTTGAGGAAAGGAAAGGAAGGAAAGAAAGGAGGAAGGAAGGAAAGGGGAGAGGGAGAAAGAAAAGGTGAATGAAATAGTAGGGAGGCGAAGGCTTTGGAGTCAGACAGACTGAAGTAGAAACCTGGCTCCAATATCATCTAGCTGTTTGACTGTGGATCCATCTTTACTGAACGTGAATGTAGAATGAGGATACTAGTGCCTATCTTAATTGGTAGGGGGAAATCAGGTGATGCATGTAATATACAGCACCTAACAGTTGTCCTCATCATCATGAGAAATGAAAATACAGGTGAATTTGGAGAGTGTTGGAGATTGTAAATTTCACCTCAATTGCCTAGGTTTTCTTGATGACAGAAAAATTGAGGTCACCTGCTGAGAATAAGGTGGTGTGTGGAGAGTAGAGGACTGTCATTCAACTTTGTTGTGAAAAGAGTTGTAATCTGAAATCATGAAAAATCCAAACTTGCTAAAAAAAAGTTATGGGAAAGTAACTGTCAAGTGAACCTTATCCCTGTTCTTTTCGGTAGTGTTCCCTTTTAGTCTTTCTAAGTATCCTTCATCTCCAGCAAGACTTACCAATTTTAGAGACCAGTACTGCTGTGTTCCACATGTAGGTCAGTTTAGGAAGTCTTTGTTTCTTCCTTCTGATCCAACTTTCTCTGTTCCATTCTCACCTGAGCTAACACTGGTATACAGATCTCACTTGAGTCTGCAGGTGGACTTTCAGTTGCACCAACTGAAAATTCCTACTCAGCAGACTTAAGTTAAGGAAATGTATTTATTACCTTGCATCTAAGTCCAGGAGTGGGTAGCTTTGGGTTGACTGATCCAACAACTTAACAATGTCACAAAAAATCCTGATTCTATCTTTCTGTTCTGCAGCACTCAGAAGGTTGGCTAGCAACAATCAATGTCACAAGGTATCATGATTTAGATGAAAGAAATGCCTCTCTTCCTGAATGTGTATCTTCATTGCTCAGAAAAACATTCTCATAGTTTCCCTAACACACTTCCCCTCACATCTCAGTGGTCTGGCTTTTACTGTGCCTATAACTAAATTAAAGCTGTCAAGGAGGATGGAATGACTGTGACAGAAGAGGGTAGAGTATCTTAAAAAATGGAAATTCTGCCCATAAGAAGCAAGGGAGAGATGGCTATTTGTGGAGAGCTGTGTTCTCATTACTTCATTTCTGGCCTGCTCTGAATGTTTGCCTAATGGGTGCAGAGGGGAAAGCAAAGTGTCCTTGGCTATCTACAGAGCAATCTTTGTAAGATACCTCCTTGAGGTCACACTTTGGCCAAACTTGAGCAGTTTAGAATGTACTTGCTGGTAAAGATATGCTTGTAACCTTGTGACCCTGAATCAAAATTTTCCTTTGTTACTGATTGCTTCATGTTTTCTGTAAAAGTGTGGTTCTAAATAAACCCAAGGCCACAGTCCAGAGAGGGTCTGTGAGCCCTTCTGTCCGAGTCTTCTGGCTTGAATCTCAATCCTTACCCTCCCCCTTGGGACCATTTGATCACGTTGTGGTTAGCTCGCGACACCTATTGCATTGATAAACATCTACTTTTGCTACAACCTCTTCTGGTCATCATTTCCTAACTGGAAGGCCTACTAGGTAATTCCATTGAATTCATGTACAGCATAAAAGTGGGTAGGGACCTGAAAAAAAAACTCCATCCAACCTATCATGGGGGAGAGAAACTCCAATTGGAGATGTGCTCTTTCACCTACTTACTCTTGCCTCTCTGCAAATTGTAAATATTCCTGGCCAAAATGAAACTGATGGTGGTTTTCTCTGGGGGACTACTAACTAGAAAGGGGAACAAGGGAGTTTTCTAAGGAGATTGAAATGTTTTATATCTTGATCTAGGTGGTGTTAATTTTGTATGTGGATAGCTGTATTCTTTTCTTATTATGGCTGTAACAAATTATCACAGACTTGGTGACTTAAAATGAGTTCTGGAAATCAAAAGTTGGAAATCAGTTTCCCTGAGCCAAGTCAAATGTGTTAGCAGCTGTGCCTGAACTGCAATAGCCACATTGTGACCATGAAAGCCTTTAGAGGAGAGTCCATTGACCTTTCCAGCTTTTAGAGCTGCATTCCTTGACTATGGCCCCTTTCTCTATCTTCAAAGTCAGCAGCATAGCATCTTTCTTCAGACTTCACATTGCCTTACAATTTTGTAGTTCAAGCTTCCTCTAACTGCGTCTTATAAAGAGACTAGTAATTATATTTAGACTACATTTAGACTAGTAATTACTCATACTATCCAGATAATCTCCACATGTCAAGATCCTTAATTTAATCACATTTACACAGTCCCAAATAAGGTAACATTCATAGGGATTAGGACCAGATATCTTCAGGGGGATATTATTCACCCAACCATCATCAAGCTGTACAGTTAAGATCTGTACATTTTACTGCTTTGAAAAGTATACCTCAACCAAGAATTAGACATACTCTGGAAAAGACATGAGGATTTAAATAAGCTATATTATAATAAAAAATTAAAGACCTATTAGACTACTTTTTCCTGCTCAGAGGACCATGAACCTTAGTTGAAAGAGAGGATAAGTATATAAAAGGGAAGCAAGAACCTCAAGTGTGGGTCTGAAGACAAAAGTGGGCTAGCCCCAAAGGACATTCCTCTTGACTTTTCACTTGGTGTCACAAGACACCAACCTTGGCAAGTATACAGCTCTTTCATATGTGCCCAGCATTCCTTTCTCTCCCATTATGATCCCTATAGAGTCTGGGCTTCTAGCTCTATCTGAAAATCCCTGAGGAGAGAGTTGCAACAACTAAAAGACATATCTCTATGGTGTATAGTGGCAAGAAAGAGCAAGTGTTCACACCGTTCACTGTGCAAAGGGAACACAGGACAGTTGTCCAGGGCCCATAGTCATGGGGTGCCTGGGAGGTGAGGAAGGCCCTCCCCAGCCTTCTGAACCACAGTCACCGTCATAACCTAAGGAATGGACACCCCATTGCAGAAAATTGAGGGCTGGCATATGTGGCTAGATACTAAAGACCATCAAAGTGTAAGGGAAGGTGAGGAGTCCAGGATCTCTCTCTCCCTTCATCATGTCCACACAGCCTGGATTCGGGCCCCATAGAAGGAACAGTCAAGAGAAGAAGATTCTTTCGTTACTGTGACTGTGGAAGTCTTGGGACAAAAATATTCCTAATATGGTTATTCAAGGCAAGGAAAACTGCTTGGACCCTCTAGCATGGACATAGTTTCAGGGACTGGAGATAGTCAAATGCTGGAGGAGAGGGTTGACTCTAGCTAGGGGTGATGCAGATGTCAATTTCCTATTCTTGCCACAAGCAATATCCTGCCAGGAGAACCTGCCCCTAGACTAAGAAGCCTTTGTTAATTTCCTCTTCAATAAGAAAAGTTAAAGGGTCAAAGACAGTGCACACACAGTAGGTACAGCCATCTTCCCCTTCCCTGCCTCCCCTTAAGGGAGATTGGGTTCTGCTGTGCACATAAACTGGGATAATAGGGGTTTCTAAACATTGGTTTCAAGAGTGCTAAGTCCCAAGTGCAGGGGGAGGGGGTAGAGATTGCGAGGTGGGGAAACTGGTGAAGAAGTAATTTTTCCATACCCTTGGCTTTTTTGTGGCTGTAATACTGATCACGAGATACAGAAAATATATACAAGACTCTCCTTTCAGAAACAGAGTTCTTGTTGACCTAGAAGGAATCATATTTGCAGAAATAAGCCAGAAAGAAAAAGAGAAATATTGGATGATCTCACCTTTATGTGGGATATAGGTAAAACAAACAAACAAAAGGACAAATAATACTTAAAACTAATACAATTGTCAGCAGAACTGAAGTATAAAGCAAGGGAGGGGTGGGGGGTCAGACAGGGGAGAGGCAGGCACAAAAGATTAAGATGATGGTTCATAGGTAACAAGGGGGTGAGAGAACCTCAGGGTATAACAACCATGAAAAAAATGCATGTGTGCGTGCCCAAGCACAATCAATTTTTTTCAAATACAAAAATAAATACAAAAAATATTACTTAGGAAATTTTCATCAAAAAAACATAGAGGCCGGGCACAGTGGCGAGTGCCTGTAAGCTTCAGCCTATGAAACAGCTGGGGCTAGGGATCGTGGTTCGAGTCCCGCATAGGGCAACATAGTGAGACCTAGTCCCCCCAAAAAATAGCTGGGCGTGGTGGCGCACACCTGTAATCCCAGCTACCTGGGAAGCTCAGGCTGGGGATTGCTTGAGTCTGTGGGACCCCAAGCAACGTGAACCTGCGGTTCCACAATCAAAAATAGCAATATCTGGTCGCAAAAAAAAAAAAACAATATAATTTTCTACTTTAATCTCTTCTATTTCTATTCTTAATTATGCTTTTACTTTAAATTCTGTTACCGCACTTTGATCACACTCATTCACAAGGCTTCACAAGGCTAAAATCCTATAGCTCACCTTCACCATCTCCTCTTCTTTAAATATCAGAGTCAATCCCCTATTTCCACTCCATCCCAGCAGCAAGAGAGTCTAGTAATCTTTTAGTCTCTAATATTTTAGCTTCTAATCTGCTTTCCAAACTCTTGGCACCTGAGCTATTTATAAAGACCCTCTTCTCTCCTGATGCCACCAATCTAAACATTCAGTGGACTTTGGGTATAAGAGACTGGAAAGGCAAGCATAGCAGCCAGAACTGGGGACCGATATGAGTTTTCTCTTCCCAGATAATAGTGCAAAGTCCTCTATTTCTAACCCATACTAGGCCCCACACTCCTTGCCCTTAGCACCCTCTTGATATATCAGAGAGAAGTTGAAGGGTAACTTTCCTGACAGCCAGCAGGCATTTAGCCTGAGACTCAGTCACAGAACTCTGGAACCTCCCCTCTGCTCACCCATGGTACAAGACCTAATATGTATCAAAGGGAAGAAATTAGAGAGGCATCTTCCTCTCTCTCTAAGTGTCCCTACCCCCAGTCTAGCATCTGGGAACAGGAGTGGGAGATAGGGATGGGAAAATCTGGTCAGGGTGATGAAAGTCATGAGTAGGTCCAAAAAAAGCTTTCTACCTCCACAGAGGTTTCTGCCACCAACAACCAAGGTCATAAGGGGGCATCAACCTCTCTTCTACACTTTTATCCTTTCTTAGAGGAGGGTTAAGGCCACTGTGAGGTGAATTCAAGCTCAGAATTCATTGCAGGAACAAAAGGATACAAAAATCCATTTGTTCATTCATTCATGTATTTTAACAAGCATGTCTTTGTGCCCATTATGCATCAGGTGATGTCCAGCCTCATCCAGTCCAATTTTCCTCACTATTCTTGATGAAGACCTCTCTTTTCCCAACTTCTGAACAAGCTGCTTTTCTCTGAAGGCTTTTGAGAGTGTCCCAACTATTCCAGTAAACCCAGTCATTTCAGAAGAATAGACAGTATGGTTAGTCAATAATTTATTTAAAAATCAAAGTTTTCCCCTCTTTCCAGCATGGGTGAATAAGAATAAGTACCTGTGGCAAGAGAGAAAATAAGAGGCACTTGACGGTTGTAAGGTGTCTACCTAAGGAGGAAAACTTGCATCACTCTAGGTGTATCTGGATAGTGTTCCGAAGTGACAAGAGAAATAGGGGCCAAATGATTGACTCTTCCTCCTTCTTCCCCTCTTCCCAGAAAAGGCTCAACATCAACTCCATGGCTAACTACTCTAGGTAAGAACTTTTAATTCTCTGATTCCATTACTTACCCCCTAACCAAATCCATGTACTTGCTTTCAGAGTACAGGGGTCTCCAACCTCTCTTCAATTTGTGGCTTGGACTCTATGACAGTGACCTCCACCTTTGCACCAGTTTATGCTTCTTGGATTGCTTTTTCTAATCCTATGAATAATTCTTTTTCTACCCACTTCCCTTTCTTTCCTCTACTTTTCCCTTATCCTCCCAATCCTGCCCTATTTACTCCTCATAGGATTTTTAAGAAGACCTGCTTCAATCAGAAGGTGAGAGAACCTAGCCCAGTTGAGCAAGTGAGAGGGCAAACGAGATAAGTGGGAATTTCCTTTGAAGTGTCAGGAGTTTGGGTTGGAGGTTTCAGGGGAATCCATTCAAAGATAACTATGAGAATAAAATATTCCACATGTTCCTCAACAGCTCTCCATCTACATGGAGAAATGGGACTTCGTGGACCACATGGACGTTGTGGAACCCACTGGTCAGTGAGTCCAAAAAGGGAAAGGGGGTGCGAGTCAGGGGATAAAAGAAAACCCAGAAAGGATAGTGTAAATGAGAATTCCGATTTAAGGAGAAAGTGTGAGGAATTCTTTCAGGGATTTTTCTGTTAGAGGGACTTCTGTGTTATGGTCTGAAGAATTCCTGACCAACATGCCATCTCTCCCTCTGTCCACAGATGGTATAGTCCTAGTTGACTCTGACTACTTAAAAAGTCCAAGGAGTAGCTAAAAATTCTTGTTGGCTTTTGTGAGTAACAGAGACCCCAAATTCAACTGTCATAATCCCATATGAACAATCTGAAAAAGTGAACTGGAAACATGAACTGGAGGAGTAAAAGTGGTAGTATCTGATGGAGTCTAAACACCAGTAATTCCAGCCCCAAATGGCTAACTTTCCTGATTGTTAAAAAGGAACTGGAAATGAAGTTCAACACAAGACATTCAAGGAACCAAAGTCTGAAAAGATTATGATACTCTTTTCCCAAATAACATCCATAATTAACATATATCTAAAGCATGCAATTTTATTTTTCAAAGAGGTCATCATGCTGAAGTTAAAATAATTTTCTGACTTTCTCAGTTAACTATTGTGTCTCCACTTTGTGTCTCCACTTTGCTGCTGATCTGAACATGGGCATCTATTAGAAAGATCCAGTAAGCTAAATAGCCATGCTTTGGGGTAGTCTATTCCTGCCCCCTCCTGAGCCTGGCTAGGCTCCTATACTATCTCCTTTTATTTCTGATCTTTCATTTCCCTTTTCTTAAATAAACTTGCTTCTCTCATCCAAAAAGAAAATAGCCATGTTTTTAGGCAATTTCCCTGATTTTTAATTGTTGACAACTAGCTAAAAGATTTTTAAAGGTCTGGATAGATCAAAAATCTATATTTTTCTGTAGGCTGATTGTGACCCTCAAGCAGTCATCTTGCAACTTCTGGTGTATGTCATTCCATCTCTCATTTTGAAAGAAAAAAAAAGGCAAACTTTCAATCTGATCCATTAAAAAAGAGTCCAAACAAACAACAATCACAGGAAGTGAAAGCAGTAGACACAATCCTCTAAATCACTGAAATATGTTTTCACTGCTTTTTACCCCTGTAATTCTCATTCTGTGATCCAAATGGATTGAATATTGGACTTAGTTTAAATATGCTCACAGCAAACTGATGAACACCTTTTGATACTGTGAAATAAATCTCTCAGATTAAGGAGTGTAGATAAACCATCCAGGCAGGTTTTAATTTCAGAGGAATTTGTGTGGTCTCCCTAGTAAATTAACCAATGTATTTAAGAATCTGAAGTACTCTAGATTTCTGAAACCTAAATCATCTTTTCACTTTCCTACAGGGTCCCACAGACTCAAGCAATCCCCAGCCTCAGCTTCCCAGATAGCTAACAACAGGTACATCCTACCACACCCAGCTATTTTTTGGGACTAGGTCTCGTTATGTTGCTTCAAGCAGGACTCAAACCGCGAGCCCTAGCCCTAGCTGCTTCATAGGCTGAAGCTTACAGGCACATGCCACCGTGCCTGGCTCAAAATCTTTAGAATAACTGGCAGAAGGATATCTTTACATTAGATAAGACATGTTCGTCCAGAAATTAAATATGTTTTTCCTTTTTTTCTTTTTTTTTTTTTTGAGAGTAGGTCTCGTAGGTCTCGCTACGTGCCCCCGGCGGGACTCGAACCGCGATCCCTGGCCCCAGCTGTGGCTTCCTAGGCTGCCACCTACAGGCATATGCCACCATGCCCCACCCTCCTTTTAATCTTATTTTATTTGTAAATTATTATTTAATTTTATGCATAATACTCTTAGTGGAGTTTTATATTAAGTTGTAAATATTTCTTGAATGTATTCTTTAATTATTTTATATGTTTCAGTACTTTTACAGAGATCATTTTTTCTATTTGTTTTTTTTTATTAATTTATTTTTTGTGGGAAGAAAACAAGTTACAGATAGGTACACATGTTACAATACCATAATTACAAAATTATAAGCCATGTAAAATGATATATTATTTACTCATATGTGTGATTTAAAAGTTTCAAATACCACAGGAATGTTAAATATCAAATCCGGTGTACTGAGTATTATTTCTGGGAATGTATAACAGGGAATAAGGGTAGAAAAGATATCCATAGAAAATGTCAACTATCTCTGTAATGACTGATTTTTTTTAATTTAATTTTTTTATTTTGTGTGTGTGTGTATATATATATATATATATATATATATATATATATACATTACATTATTGTGTACACTGGGGTTTTCCGTTTCCCTAACACCTGTTAACCATCCTAATCTTTTGTGCTCTCCACCGCCCCTGCCTTCTTCCCCCTCTTCGTCTCTTGCTCCATCATTCAGTCCCATTGGTTGTTTCTAATTTTTATTTGTTTGTTTGTTTTTCCCTATATCTTTCATATAAGTGAGACCTTCCTGTATCTATCCTTTTCTTTTTGGCTTATTTCTCCTAATATCAGTCCTTCTAGCTACATCCATGTTGCTGCAAATGACATTATATGTGTCCTCCTTGATTGATGCATAGTATTCCACCATGTACATGTACAATATTTTTTCAGTCATTCATCCATCAATTTGTGGGCTAGAAAGTTAATATTATTTGCATTTTTTCCATTTTTTTTCCTGTAGAGGTGCATTTGCTGGTGTAAAATATGACTATATTTTTTATTTTGAGTGATTAAAGCCAGTTGTGGGGCAATATAGGTGGTTAACTTCAGAAACACAATGAGAGATAAATATTGAATAGATATCTAACAGGGCGTTTGGTTTAATGATAGAAATGATGTTGAGAAGCTAAGGTAGCCATTATCTCCAGAATGTGAGATCTTGTGGTAGAGCTTAAATTTTGTCTTTGTATTTTCTGATTTTCACAAGTTAATATATGTTATCTGCATTATAAAAGCAAATATAGATTAACAACTTATTTTTTAAAAAGCAAGTTATTTCTTATTTATTTTTAATTTAATTATTATTTTATTGATTATATATTTTTTACATCATTGCATATTCCGAGGTTCTTCCACCACCATGTCACCTGTGAACCATCATCCTGATCCTTTGTGCTCATCCTTCCCAATTCCCCCTTCTTCTATCCTTTGCTGTGTGCTTTACTTCTATTATCAGTTTGTTTTAACTTTCTATTTGTTTGTTTTCGCTATATACTCCATCCATGATGCCGCAAATGACATGTTTCCCCTTTTTGACTGCTGAGTAATAGTCCATTGTGTAAATATACCACAGCTTTCTGATCCATTCATCTGTTTTGGAACATTTAGGTTTTTCCATATCCTGGATATTTTAAATAGTGCTACAATAAACATAAAAGTACAAGTTTCTTCTTGAACTAGAGTTTTGGTGTCCTTTGGGTAGATTCCCAGTAGTGGGTTTGCTGGGTTGAATGGTTTTTTTCAGTAGTTTGAGAGTCATCCACACAGCTTTCCATAATGACTGGACCTTTTTACATTCGCACCAGCAGTGTAAAAGTTTTCCTTTTTCTCCACATCAATACCAGCACTTGTTGTTGTCCATTTTTTGTGATATGGACCATTCTAATCAGTGTGAAGTGTTATCTCATGTGGTTTTGCTTGCATTTCCCTGATTATAAGTCATGTTGAGCATCCTTTTATATGCCAGTTGGCCTTTTGTATTTCCTCTTTTTTAATAATTTATTTTTATATATTTATATATTTCACATCTTTGTATTCCCCAGGGTTCACCCTCACCTCCCCTCCCTGACCATTTCTGCCCTCCCCCACCCCCAAGTTGTGTACTTTAGTTTGGTTGTTAGCTTGTTTTGACTTTCCCTCCTGACCTTTTGTTTGTTTTCCTATGTCCCATATATTAGAGAAACCATTTGGCTTCTGTCTTTTTTTTCTGATTTGTTTCTGCTAATATGATTTCTTTTAGGTACATCCATGTTATCATAAATTCATCAAATTTGTCATTTTTAATTCATGAGTAAGTAATATTCCATTCATCTCTTTGCAGACATTTGGGTTATTTCCAGTTCTTGCAATTATAAATACTCCTGCTGTAAACATCTGAGTACAGGTGTTCCTTTTTATAAGTAGTGAGGTCTCCTTCGGGTAGATTCCCAGAAGAGCGATTGCTGGGTCAAAGGGTAGTTCCATTTTCATTAGTTTGAGGCTCCTCCACACTGCTTTCCATAGTGGCTGCACCAGTTTACATTCCCACCAGCAGTGTAAGAGTCTTCCTTTCCACATCCATGCCAGCACTTGTTGTTGCCTGTTTTTTTGGTGTGGGCCATTCTTACTGTTGTAAGGTGGTATCTCATTGTGGTTTTGATTTGCATTTCCCTGATTGCTAGTTATGTTGAGCATTTTTTCATGTGCCTATTGGCCATTTGTATTTCCTCCTTGGAGAAGTGTCTTTTTAGTTCTCCCTATTTTTTGACTGGCCTTCTTGTTTTGTTTTTTGCTAAGTTGTGTGAGTTCCTTTAGATCTTTGTTATTAAACCTTTATCACTCTTGTGGAAGGCAAACATTTTTTCCCATTCAGTTGGGCTTCTTTTTGTTTTTTCTGTTGTCTCTTTTGCTATACAAAAGCTTTTTAGTTTTATGTTGTCCCAGCTGTTTGTTTTCCTTCATTTTTTGCCCACTGTAGATGTGTCCAGAAAGGGGTTTCTGAATTGTAACTCATGAAGGATTTGCCCAAGTTTTCCTCTATGTGTTTTATGGCTTTAGGTCTTACATCCAAGTCTCTTATCCATTTTGAGTTGGTTTTTGTACAAGGTGTAAGGGAGGTGTCTTGATTCATTTTTTGCATGCTTTGGTCCAGTTTACCCAGCACCATTTATTGAAAAGGCTGTCCTCATTCCACTGGAAGTTTTTCACTCCTTTGTCAAAGATCAGATGACTATATATATATGGTTTTATTTCATGGCACTCAGTTCTGTTCCATTGGTCTGATTGTCTCTTTTTGTACCAGTACCAAACTCTTTTAATGGCTATGGCTTTTTAGTATAATCTGTAGTCTGGAATAGTAATACCTCCATTCTCTCTTTTTTGGTCAGGAGGCTTTTTGATATTTGAGGTCTTTTGTTATTCCATATGAATTTCAGTAATTTTCATTCTATTTCTTTAAAGAATGTCATTGGAATTTTTATAGGGATTGTATTGAATCTATAGATTGCTTTTGGTAGAATGACCATCTTGATGATGCTAATTCTTCTAATCCATGAGCAGGGAATGTCTTTCCATTTCCTTATGTCATCTTCTATCTCTTTTGGTAGTGCTTTAAAGTTTTCTTTGTATAGATCTTTCACGTGCTTTGTTAGGTTTATTCCCAGGTACTTAATTTTTTTTTTCTGGTGCTATGTTAAATGAAATTTTTTTTAATTTCTTCTTCTTCTGCTTGACTTTTTGTGTATAAGAAAGTTACTGACTTCTGTGTGTTGGTTTTGTAACTGGCTACCTCACTAAACTGGTTTTTTGTTTCAAGTAATTTTTGTGTAGAGTTTTGGGGTTCTCTACATAGAGAATCATGTCATCTGCCTATAATGAGAGCTTTAATTCCTCTTTCATATTTGTATCCCTTTTATGTCTTTCTCTAGCATTATTGCCTTAGCTAGAACTTCCAGTACAATGTTGAAAAGTAGTGGGGAAAGTGTGCATCCTTGCCTGGTTCCCAATCTTATTGAAATGATTTAAATGATGTTTGCTCTAGGCTTGTCAGAGATGGCTTTTATTAAGTTGAGGTATGTTCCTTTCATCCCCAATTTTTCAAGAGCTTTTATCAGGAATGGGTGTTAGACTTTGTCAGACGCTTTCTCTATATCTTTTGATATGATCATATGGTTTTTGTTTTTCTGTTTGTTGATGATGTTTTTCTCCTTGTTGATGTATTATGTTAATTGATTTCTGGATGTTGAACCGTCCCTGTGTCCCTGGGCCAAATCCCACTTGATCATGGTGAATAAGGCTATTTATGCATTGTTGGATTTGATTTGCTAGGATTTTGTTTAAAATTTTTGCATCTGTATTCGTTAGGGATATTGGTCTATACTTTTCTTTCTTGGTGCTGTCCTTATTTGGTTTTGGTATAAGTGTGATGTTTGCTTCATAGAATATGTTTGGCAGTTTTCCTTCTTTCTCAATTTTTTGGAAAGCTTTAGTAGTGCAGGCATTATTTCATCTTTGAATGTCTGGTAGAATTTGTTTGTAAATCCGTATGGTCCAGGGCTCTTGTTTTTAGGGAGGGTTTTGATGACTGTCAATTTCACTGGTTATGATTGGTTTAGGTTCTCTACTTCTTTGTTCATTTTTGGGTAGCCATATCTTTCTAAGACTCTGTCCATCTTGTCCAGGTTGTTGTATTTGTTTGCATATAGATGTTCATAGTAGTCTCTGATTATCCTTTGGATTTCTCCTGTGTCCGTTGTAATTTCTCCTCTTTCATTTGTAATCCTGCTTATTTGAGTGTTCTCTTTTCTTTGTGAGCTTTGCAAGGGGGTTATCAATTTTATTTATTTTTTCAAAGAACTAGTTTTTGGTTTTGTTGATCTTCTGTGTAGTCTTTTTGGTTTCTAGATTATTTATTTCTGCTTTTATTTTTATTATTTCTTATCTTCTGCTGGGTTTTGGATTTTTTTTGTTGCTCTTTTTCTAATTTTTCAAGTTGAGAGTTTAGATTATTTCTTTGATTAGTTTCTTGGTTTTTGATATGAACCTTCCTCTTAAAACTACTTTTAAAACTGCTTTTGCTAGGCCGGGCACGGTGACTCGTGCTTGTAAGCTTCAGCCTATGAAGCGGCCGGGGCTAGGAATCGCGGTTCGAGTCCCACCTGGGACCCGAAGGGAGACCTAGTTCCAAAAAAAATAGCTGGGCGTGGTGGTGCGCGCCTGTAATCCCAGCTACCTGGGAAGCTGAGGCTGGGGATTGCTTGAGTCTGTGGTACCCTGGGCAACGAGAGCCTGTGGTTCCACAGGCAAAAATAGCAAGACCTAGTCTCAAAAAAAAACCAAAAACTGCTTTTGCTGAGTCCCAGACATATTCGAATGTTGTGTCTTCTTTGTTGTTTTTTCAGAGTAGGTTTTAATTTCTTCTTTAATTTCTTCAATTACCCAGTCTTTGTTTAGTAGCATGTTGTTCAGTCTCCATATGTTGGATACTCTTTTTTTAAAAAAAAATTTATTTATTTTACATAAATATTCCCTTGGGTATGCCCCCCCACCCCCCTCCCAACTCTGGTTACTCCAACTCCTCTCTAGCTGCTGCTTATCTGATCGTGAAGATACCATAGGTATCTTCCTTTTCTAAAGCATTTTTTTCCCCTGGCAAGGATCTGGGTTCCTGGGTCCCAGTAGTTCATGTTGACATTTTGATTCTTGGCTTTGTGGTATATTTTCTCTCCAATTCCTTTGGAGCCACTCAGTGTTTCATCCTTCTTGTTGGTCATCTCCTCCATTCTGGTTTTAGTTCTATGTTGCTGCTTCTTTATCATTTTGGGGGACTCTGGCTTAGAGAGTCAGTCTTCCAGTCCTTATTAGTGAACAAATTCCTTTTGGAGCGAGACATTAGTTTGTAGTTAGTCCAGATTGTGTCCTCTCCATTTGCCTTTTGCCATTCCCCCTTGGGGCTCTGCCATGACTCTGTGACCTTCCTCCCATTGTGGTACGGGAGGGTAACATGTCATTGCAGGTTTCTCTGCTCCCTGATTTTGGCTTCTGAGCATTAGTGACCATATTAGTGTAGCTCTTTCATGAGTCCTTGGTATGGTTAGATATTCATTCCTTTATCTGTTAACTTCCTCCATGCTCCTCATGGGTCTTGCCCAGGAAGGAGATGGGTGGTTCAGGGCTTTTTGTTGTTGTTCATCCTCCTCTGTCTAAAGTTGGTTCATTAGTGTTTCTCTTATTCCTGGTGGGGTCTGGCTAGAGTGTAAGACCAGAGAAGGGTTGGGGCCACCCCCCCACACTACCTCCTCCCTTCCCCCACATGCCCACACCCCGGCAGGGCTTGGGATTTGTGCAGGGATGGGGGGTCCCCCTTCCCCCAGGTCACACTCACCTGGGTAGGGCCCATCCCCCTGGGCACTCCCAGCACTGGGTGGTGCCAGGGATCATGCCAGCACCTCCATTCCACCAGAGGTCTGCGGTCATGCAGCCCGGGGGAAGGGTGTTCGATCTGCCCTATATTGGATACTCTTCTTGCTTTCTTTTCATTGTTGTTTTCTAGTTTGATGCATTTATGGTCTAAGAAAAACCGCTGCTATTATTTTAATCTTTTTGTGTTTATTTAAGTTTGCCTTGTGGCCTAGTATGTGGTCAATTTTAGAGAATGTTAAAATCTCCTATTACTTATGTGTTTTCACCAATATTTTGCTAGTAGCTGTCTTATAAATCTTGGTGTTCCCTCATTTGGTGAATATGTTATGCTTTTTGGTAGGTTGACCCTTGAACCAATAGGTAGTAACCATCTTTATCCTTTGTCACTTATTTTATTTTGAAATCTGCTTTGTCTGCTATAAGAATGGCTATTCCTGCCCTTTTGGGGGGGCCGTTTGCTTGTAGAATTGCTTTCCATCCTTTTACCTTCAATCTATACTTATCTTTGGGGATCAGATATGTTTTCTGGAGGCAGTAGAATATTAGTCTCTATCTTTTCATCCAGTCTGTGACTCTGTGTCTTTTAAATGATGAGATTAGGCCATTGACATTTAGAGTAAATATTGATGTTTCAGGTTCTAACATTGGGTTCCTGGTGGTCTTTTGGGGTTCTGTTTTAGTTTCTTCGTCTTTGTCTTCGTCTTCTTCTTCGTCTTCGTCTTCTTCGTCTTCTTCATCTTCTTCGTCTTCTTCATTCTTTTCTAATCTTCTGTGGGTTTTGCTCTTAGAACTTCTTGGAGGTGGGGGTTTGGTGGTAGTAAATTTCTGGAAGCATTGTTTGTCTGAGAAGACTAATTTTTCCTTCATAAGGAAAGGATAGTTTTGCTGGGTACAGTATTCTTGGCTCACACTTTTTGTCTTGGTGTTTTTTGAAGATGTGGCTCCATTCTCTCCTTGCTTGGAGTGTCTCTTCTGAGAACTCTGAGGTCAGCCTAATGGGTTTTCCTTTGTAAGTTATCTGTTTCCTTTCTCTAGTCATTCTCATAATTTTTTCTTTACCTTGGGCTCTTAGAACTTTTACTATGATGTGTCTTGCTGTAGTTTTTCTTTCATTAAAGTAGTTTGATGTTCTTTTTGCTTTCTGTATGTCTATTTTCATTTATTTCTTTAGATTTGGGAAATTCTCCATTATTTCATTAAAAAGACTTTCAGTTCCTATGTCTTTCTCTTCTCCTTCTGGAATTCCAATTACTCTTATATTTCTTTTCTTTAATGTGTCTGACAGATCTCTGATTTTTTCTTCTGTCTTCTGACTTTGTTTTTCTCTCTTCATCCTCTCTATTTCTGTATCCTCCAGTATGCTGATTCATTCTTCTAATTGTTCTAATCTCCATTCATGGCTTTTCTCTGCATTTTTGAGCTCCTCTATTGCTCCTCTTAAATCCTGTATCTCCTTCAGTTTCTTTTTTAGGGTTTCAAGCTCATTCTTCTATTCATCTATTATGTTGCTTTTATTGATGCATTGCTTTTTATATTTTCCTTAGTCATTGAATGCTTCTGACATCTTGCTTTCCCTTTTTTTTATCTTCCCTTGACTCTTTGAGTGTTTTTATCATGTTGAGACTAAATTCTTTGTCTGACATATAGAGCATTTATTCCATGTCATTCTTGTTGGTTTCTGGAGATTGTTTCTCCTTTGGTGATGAACCATTTCCTTAGGGCTTGCTTGAGTATTTGTATTTTTCCTTTTTCCTATATTTTCCCTTCGGGCTTGCTCTACCTATTGAGCAATTGCTGCTCTAGTACTGGAAGGAATGATGAAGCCTACAAATATGTAGTTAATTCTGCTTTTGTGTTTTTGCAGGTGTAGAGGATTTTTCTTTTTTCTATTGGTTATTTTGAGGGACTAGTTCCTCTTCTTTTTTTTTTTTGACCAGATTCATACTCTTTATTAAAACTTTGACTCATTTGCTCATTTTTCCCCCTATTTGACAATCAGGTGCAATATCATGCCGAATCCTTTATCTCTAGAGATACATCCCCAAGTATGTCCTACAAAATGAAGGACTAAAATTTAGACCTGTAATTTTTTAATATGTACATAGTTATGAAACTTGAAAACATGAGGGACTTTATATCAAATGAGAGAAATGAAAATTAGAGAAAAGGTGTGAATATACTATTTCAAACTTACCAAATTTTTAAGAAATGCATGTCTCTTTTCAACTTCGCATATCTTTATTTATTGAATAATTTATATATATGTATATTTCACATCATTTTAATCCCTGGCAGTCAACCACCACCTCCCCTCCCCGACTGCCCCACCCTCCTGTTTTGCACTTTCATTTGGTTGTCCATAGATTAGTGAAACCATTTGGTTTCTCTCTTTTTCTTTCTGACTCATTTCTGCTAGTATGATTAATTTTCTAGGTATATCCAGGTTTCCATAAATTCATCGAATTTGTCATTTTTAATTGATGAGTAATACTCCATTGTGTATATATACCACATCCTTTTCATCCCTTCATCTGTTTTGTAACATTTGGGTTGTTTCCATGTCCTTGCAATTATAAATAGTGCTGCAATAAACATCTCAGTGCAGGTGCCCTTTTGTACCCACATTGAGGTCTTCTTTGGGTAGATTCCCAGAAGAGTGATTGTTGGATCAAATGGTAGTTCCATTTTCATTAGTTTGAGGCTCCTCCACACTGCTTTCCATAGTAGCTGGACCAGTTTACATTCCCACCAGCAGTGTAAGAGTGTTCCTTTCTCCCCACATTCACACCAACACTTGTTGTTGCCTGTTTTTTGTTGTTGTTGTTGTTTTGGGCCATTCTTACTGGTATAAGGTGGTATCTCATTGTGGTTTTGATTTGCATTTCCCTTATTGCTAGTGATGTTGAGCAATTCTTCATGTGCCTATTGGCCATTTGTATTTCCTCTTTGGAGAAGTGTCTTTTTATTTCTCCCCATTTTTTGATTGGGTTTCTTGTTTTGTTTTTATTTAGTAGTGTGAGTTCCTTGTGGATCTTTGTTATTAAACCCTTATCACTCTTGTGGAGGGCAAAAATATTTTCCCATTTGGCTAGGCTTCTTTTTTCTATCATCTCTTTTACTGTACAGAAGCTTTTCAGTTTGACGTAGTCCCATTTATTTTTTTTTTATGTTTTCCTTCAAATTTTTGCCTTTTGCAGATGTTTCCAGAAAGGGATTTCTGAATTGTACTTCTTGGAGGGTTTTGCCCAAATTTTTTCCTCTATGTATGTTATGACTTCAGGTCTGACATCTAAGTCTTTTATCCATTTTGAATTGATTTTTATACATGAGGGAGTTGTCTTGGTCCATTTTTTTGCATATCTTAGTCCAATTTTCTCAGCACATTTATTGAAGAGGCTATCTTTGCTCCAATGTAAGTTTTTCACTCCTTTGTCAAAGATCAGATGACTATATCTGTGGCTTTATTTCCGGGCTCTCAATTCTGTTCCATTGATTTGATTGTCAGTTGTTGTACCAGAACCATACTGTTTTAATTGTTATGGCTTTGTAGTATAGCTTGAAGTTTGGAATAGTTTGGTCTCCATTCTCTCTTTTTTTGGAGATGAGGTTTTTATATTTTTGAAGTCTTTTGTTATTCCATATGAGTTTTTATAATTTTTTTTCTCTTTAAAGAATGTCATTGGATTTTTTATAGGGATTGCATTGAGTCTGTAGATTGCTTTTGGTAGGATGGCCATTTTGATGATGTTAATTCTTTCAATCCATGAGTAAGGAATGTCTTTCCATTTCTTTATGTCTTCTTCTATCTCTTTTAGTAGCGTTTTAAAGTTTTCTTTTTATAGATCTTTCACATATTTTGTTAGGTTTATTCCCAGGTATTTAATTATTTTGGGTGCGATGGTAAATGGGATGATTTTTTTAATTTCTGCTTGGCTTTTTGTGTATAGGAAGGCTACTGACTTCTGTGTGTTGATTTTGTAACTAGCTGCCTTACTGAACTGGTTTATTGTTTCAAGAAGTTTTTCTGGCTCTCTGCTCCTCCCGGTTCCACCGACAGCCGCCTCTTGTTGTCCAGTGCCAGCGCGACCCTCGGACACCATGGTGAAGGTCAGAGTAAACGGATTTGGTCGGATGGGCCGCCTGGTCACCAGGGCTGCTTTCAACTGTGACAAAGTGGACATTGTTGCCATCAATGACCCCTTCATTGACCTCAACTACATGGTCTACATGTTCCAGTATGATTCCACCCATGGCAAGTTCAATGGCACAGTCAAGGCTGAGAACGGGAAGCTGATCATCAATGGGAAGTCCATCACCATCTTCCAGGAGCGAGATCCCGCCAACATCAAGTGGGGCGATGCTGGTGCTGAGTATGTTGTGGAATCCACTGATGTCTTCACCACCCTGGAGAAGGCCAGAGCTCACCTGAAGGGTGGGACCAAGAGGGTCATCATCTCCGCCCCTTCTGCCGATGCCCCCATGTTTGTGATGGGTGTGAACCATGAGAAGTACGACAACTCCCTCAAGATCGTCAGCAATGCCTCCTGCACCACCAACTGCTTGGCCCCCCTGGCCAAGGTCATCCATGACAACTTCGGCATCATGGAGGGACTCATGACCACAGTCCATGCTATCACTGCCACCCAGAAGACTGTGGATGGCCCCTCTGGCAAACTGTGGTGAGATGGCCGAGGGGCTGCCCAGAACATCATCCCTGCTTCTACTGGTGCTGCCAAGGCTGTGGGCAAGGTCATCCCTGAGCTGAACGGGAAGCTGACAGGCATGGCCTTCCATGTCCCCACCCCCAACGTGTCAGCTGTGGATCTAACCTGCCGCCTGGAAAAAGCTGCCAAATATGATGACATCAAGAAAGTGGTGAAGCAGGCATCACAGGGTCCCCTCAAGGGCATCCTGGGCTACACTGAGGACCAGGTTGTGTCCTGCGATTTTAACAGTGACACCCACTCCTCTACCTTCGACGCTGGGGCTGGCATTACCCTCAATGACCATTTTGTCAAGCTCATTTCCTGGTATGACAATGAATTTGGCTACAGCAACAGGGTGGTGGACCTCATGGCCTACATGGCCGCCAAGGAGTAAGAGCCCCTGTACCACCAGCCCCAGCAAGAACACAGGAGGAAGAGAGACCTCCTCAGCTGCTGGGAGTCTGTCCCTCACTTATTCACACTGAGAAATCTCCTGACCTGTCACAGTTCCATCCCAGATCCCCTGGAGAAGGGGAGAGGCTTAGAGAGCCCTGCCTTGTGTTTCGTACCATCAATAAAGTACACTGTACCCCCCCAAATAAAAAGAAGTTTTTCTATCTCTTTTAGTAGTCATAAGAGAGTTACTAGCAGAACTGAACACAAATACTGACGAAAACACATATGTAGCAGGAGACTTTAACACCCCACTCTCACCAAAAGACAGATCAGTAAAATAGAAACCAAACAAGGACACAAAAGCTTTAAAGGAAGACCTAGGCCACAACTTCCTAGGCTGCCGCTTACAGGCATGCGCCACCATGCCCTGCCTAGATTTTTTTTTTATTTTTATTTTAAGTAAAACAATCCTTCTGCTGCCCAAGTGGCCAGTACGACCACTTCTGACCTGCTGTCTGACCTGCTTCTCTTTTCCACAACTTCCTAGGCTGCCGCTTACAGGCATGCGCCACCATGCCCTGCCTAGATTTTTTTTTTTTTTAAGTAAAACAATCCTTCTGCTGCCCAAGTGGCCAGTACGAGTAGGAGTCTGACCTGCTTCTCTTTTCTATCTCCTTTTCTATCTCTTTTAGATTCTTTAGTACATAAAGAATCATATCATCTGCATATAATGATAGCTTCAGTTCCCCTTTTCCTATTTGTATCCTTTTTATATCTTGCTCTTGCCTTATTGCCTTGGCTAGAACTTCCAATACAATGTTAAAAAGTAGTGGAGAAAGTGGGCATCCTTGCCTGGTTCCAGATCATAACTGGAATGATTTTAGATTTTCTCCATTTAAGATATTTGCTGTAGGTTTGTCATAGATGGCTTTTATTATGTTGAGGCATGTTCCTTTGATCCCCAGTTTTTCAAGGGCTTTTATCATAAATGGGTGCTGGACTTTGTCGAATGCTTTCTCTGCATCTTTTGATATGATCGTGTGTTTTTTGTTTTTTTCTTGTTGTGGTGCATTATGCTAATTGATTTCCAGATGTTGAACTATCCTTGTGCCCCTGAGATAAATCCCATTTGGTCATGGTGAAGAATGCTTTTTATGCATCATGGATTCGATTTGCTAGGATTTTGTTTAAAATTTTTGTGTCTGTGTTCATTAGGGAAATTGGTCTACAGCTTTCTTTCTTGGTGTTGTCCTTATGTGGTTTTGGTATAAGTGTGATGTTTGCTTCATAGAATGTGTTTGGGAACTTTCCTTCTTTCTTGATTTTTTGGAAGAGTTTTAGTAGTGTAGGTGTTATTTCCTCTTTGAATGTCGTTGAATTCATTTGTAAAGCCATCTGATCCTGGGCTCTTGTTTTTAGGGAGAGTTTTTATGACTGTTTCAATTTCACTGCTTATGATTGGATTATTTAGGCTTTCTATTTCCTCTTTGTTCAATTTTGGGTAGTTGTATTTTTTCAAGAATCTGTCCATCTCATCCAGGTTGCTGTATTTGTTTCCACATAGATGTTCATAGTAGTCCCTGATTACCCTTTGGATTTCTTTTGTGTCTGTTGTGATTTCTTCTCTCTCGTTTGTGATTCCATTTATTTGAATGTTTTCTCTTTTCTTTGTGACCTTTGCAAGGCATTTGTCAATTTTATTTATTTTTTCAAAGAACCAGCTCTTAATTTTGTTAATCTTCTGGATAGTCTTTTTGGTTTCTAGGTTATTTATTTCTTCTTTTATTTTTATTATTTCTTGTTGTCTGCTGGGCTTTCGCTTTTCCTGTTGTTCTTTTTCAAATTTTTAGAGTTGGGATATGAGGTTTTTTCTTTGGATATTTTCTTGATTTTTGAAGTGGGCCTGTATTGTTATGAACCTTGCTCTTAAATATGCTTTTGCTGAGTCCCAGACATTTTGAAATGTTGTGTCTTCTTTGTCATTTGTTTCAAAGTAGGTTTTAATTTCTTCTTTAATTTCTTCGATTACCCATTCTTCATTTAGTAGCATATTGTTCAGTCTCCATGTATTGGACACTCTTCTTGCTTTCTCTTCACTGTTAATTTCAAGTTTGATGCCTTTATGATCAGAGAAAAAAGTTGGTATAATTTTGATTTTTGTGTATTTATTCAAGTTTTCCTTGTGTTCTAATATGTGGTCAATTTTAGAGAAGGATCTGTGTGCATTTGAAAAGAAAATGTATTCCCTTTTGGGGGGTGTGCAGTGTCCTGTAGATATATATCTATGAGGTCCATTTGGCCTAGGTCTTCCTTTAAAGCTTTTGTGTCCTTGTTTGGTTTCTATTTTACTGATCTGTCTTTTGGTGAGAGTGGGGTGTTAAAGTCTCCTGCTACATATGTGTTTTCGTCAGTATTTGTGTTCAGTTCTGCTAGTAACTCTCTTATGACTCTTGGTGCTCCCTCCTTTGGTGAGCATATGTTGATAATTGTTACATCTTTTGGTGGGTTGAACCACATACCATTAGGTAGTCTCCGTTTTTATCTTTGTTACTTTTTTTATTCTGAAATCTGCTTTATTCACTATAAGAATGACTACCCCTGCCTTTTATTTGGGGGGGGGGCTGTTCACTTGTAGAATTGTTCTCCATCCTTTCACCTTCAGCCTTATGTTTAGGGATTAGATGTGTTTCCTTGGGCCAGCAGAATGTTGGGTTCTGTCTTTTGATCCAGGCTGCAACTATGTGTCTATTGATTGATGAGTTTAGACCATTGACATTTAGAGTGATTATTGATGTGTGAGGTTTTAGTGTTGGTTTTCTAGAGGTCATTTTGAGGTTCTGATTTTGTTTCTTGTTATGTATATTCTATTTATTCTTCTGAGGGCTTTGGTCTTGAGGCTTCTTGCAATATTTCTTGGAGTGGGGGTTTGGTGGGCACAAATTTTTGGAGACTTTGAGAAGGTTCTAATTTTTCCTTCATACAGGAAAGACAGCTTTGCAGGGTAGAGTATTCTTGGCTCACACTTTAGTCTTGGAGTTTTTTAATATGAGACTCCATTCTCTTCTTGCTTGGAGTGTCTCTTCAGAGAAATCTGAGGTCAATCTAATGGGTTTTCCTTTGTAAGTTATATCTGTTTCTTCACTCTAGTCATCCTCATTATTTTTTCTTTATCTTGGACTCTTGGAAGTTTCACAATTATGTATCTTGCTGTGGTTTTTCTTTCATTAAAGTAGTTTGGTGTCCTTTTTGCTTCCTATATGTCCATTTTCATTTCATTCTTCAAGTTTAGGAAGTTCTCTTCTATTACTGCTTTAAAAAGCCTTTCATTTCCTATGTCTTTCTATTCTTCTGGGATTCCAATTACTCTTATATTTCCTTTCTTTAAGCTATCTGATAGAACTCTGATTTTTTTCTTCTCTCTTCTTACTTTATCTCTCTCTTTTTCTCTCTTAGTCCTCTCTATTTCTGTGTCCTCCAATGTGCTGATTTGTTCTTCAATTTCTTCTAGTCTGCTTTCATGTCTTTTCTCAGTATTTTTGAGGTCTTCTATCATTCCTCTTATATACTGCTTCTCCTTCATTTTCTTATTTAGGGTTTCAATCTCATTCTTCTGTTTGTGAATGATAATGTTCATTTTGCTACATTCCTTTTTATTTTTTCTACCTCTCCTCTTAGTTCCTTGATTGCTTTTATCATATTGTGTCTGAATTCTTTATCTGACATAAAGGCATTTCTTCAATTTCATCCTTGTTGGTTTCTGTAGATTGTTTATCCTTTGGAGATGGATTATTTCCCTTTGGGTTTGCTCCACATATTGTGCAACAACTGCTCTAATATTGGTTGGCATGTTGAAGTATATCAGTTTGTGGTGATTTCTGCCCTTGTGCCTGTATAATTTCTTGCTTCTGTTGGCAGTTTTTTGGGGGTGAATTCCTTTCCTTTTTTTCTGGGCTGTGTGTTCTGTGTTTTACTTTTGCATTCTCTATCCAGTGTTCTAATTCTTGTTGAGATTCCTATCTGTGTTGGACACCCCTGGAATTCTCTCACCTGAGGAACTGAAAGTGTCCCGAAGACGGCTGGCCTCCCCACCACCAATCACGCAGGGAGGGAGTAGATTCGACAGTCCTTGGGGAGATGGGATGGGGGGCAGTGTGTGCAGAAGTCTCCAACCTCCAGTGCCGCCAGAAGTCTCTCACCTGAGAAAGCCAATTTGGGACTAGTTCTTTTTCTTGCTGCTGGAACCACTATGCAGTGCCAGCAATACTTTATGGCCTGTGTCACAAAAATTGGGTCTGGCTGTGCACTTCTGCTGATTTCCCAGCTCTCTGTTGTGGTGGCTCAGGCCCTTCTCTGAGCCCAGAAGTTGTGTGTGAAACACTGATGCCCTGCCCTTCCAGAATGTGACTCCACACCCCCCTTGCCCATGCAACCTCCTGGCCTGTGTTGCAGAAACTATTTCCTTTTTTGAAAAGTCTCTTTTAATGCCTGTAATCACAGCTACCTGGGAAGCTGAGGCTGGGGATTGCTTGAGTCTGTGGTACCCTGGGCAATGTAAGCCTGCAGTTCCATGAGCAAAAAGAGTGAGACCTAGTCTCAAAAAAGAAAAAGAAAAAGAAAAATGTCTCTTAAGTTCTTTTGCTTATTTCTTGACAGGGACTTTTGCTTTCTTTTTGTTGAGTCATGTGCATTCTTTGTGAATCTTTGCTATCAGCCTAATCAGTTGAATGAAGTTCAAAACTTTTTCCTATTAGGTTGGGTGCCTCTTTGTTTTGGTTATTATTTCTGTCCTGTACATAAACTTTTCAGTTCTCAGCTCTTTATGTTTTCCTTATTTTCATTTTCTTTGCTTGTATAGATGTGTCCTGAAAGATGTTTTTCCTGTATAAGTCGTGAAATGTTTTCTTATGTTTTCTTCATATATTTTTTATTCCAGTTCTTATGGTTTATTTTATGGTTTCAGGTTGAGGTCTTTTATCAATTTTTAGTTGGTTTTTTTGTATGGTGTAACGGAGTTGTCTAGATTCATTCTTTTGCAGATCCAGTTTTCCCAGCACCATTTATTGAAGAGACTATCCTTGTTCCAATATATGTTTACTACTTTTGTCATGAATTAGTCAACCATGCATGATAGCTTTATTTCTGGGCTTTGAATTCTATTCTATTGGTCTGTGTGTCTGTTTTTATTCCAGTAATATGCTGCCTTAATTATTATGGCTTTGTAGTATAATTTGAAGTCTGGGAGTGTAATACCTCCTTTCTCTCTTCTTTTGGTCAGGAGGGCTTTGGCTATTCAAGGTTTTTTTCATTATTCCGTACGAATTTCAATAGTATTTGTCCTATCACTTTAAAGAACATCATTGAGATTTTTATTGGAATTGCATTGAATCTGTAGATTGTTCTTGGTAGGATGGCCATTTTGATATTAATTCTTCTGATCCATGAGCAGGGAACGTCTTTCCATTTATTTGTGACTCTATTTCTTTTACCACTGTTTTATAGTTCTTTTTGTATAGGTCTTTCGCATCCTTAGTTAAGTTATTCCCAAGTATTTATTTTTCATTGGTACAATTGTAAATTCTTAATTTCTTCTTCTTTATACTTATATTTGCATATAAGAAGGCAGCTGGTTTTTGTGTGTTGATCTTGTAACTGGCTACTTCACTGAACTGGTTTATTTTTTTCATTTTGCTTTTCTGTAGTTTTTTGTGTTTTCTATCTATATTATCATGTCATCTGCAAACAGTGATAGTTTTAATTTTTTTCCTATTTGGATTCTTTTAAGTCTTTCTCTTGTCTTATAAGCAAGCTATTTCTTAACACAAAAAAGCATGGTTCTTAAGTGCTAGAGAGCAAACACAACTTTGGAGAGGGGTGCTAGTAGCCTCCTCCCAGATGAATAGCTGGTGTGCAAAAAACGATTAATCTAATTAACACCCTCCCATCAAGCATTGCTAATACTCTTCTACCTCACCCCTGCTCATGACTTTCTGTCTTATTGCTCATTTTCTTCACATCCTTCCTTGAATACAGCTACTTTTTTTCTCTTTCGTCTTGCTTTCTCAGTCATTTTCTTTCCTTTTTCTTTTCTTTTTTTCATTTTCTTTTCTTGTCCCTTCTTTCCTTTTCTTTCTTGGACTTCTCACTTTAATTGACCACTGAAAACAAATGTTAATTTATTTGTTGTATCTTTTGAAAAGTAATAAGTTAATCTTCTTTATGAAAAGAAAGTATAGATGAAGGAGAAATAGATTATAATCCTACCACACAGGCATGACCACTAGTAATATTTTTGTTCCATTTATTCATAGTTTCTGCATAAAATATATATATTTTATTTATTTACATCCTTATTAAAAATGCTATACTATAGTAATAGTCCCTAATGTTTTCCCACCTATGTCAGTATATAGAAATCTGTAACTTTTTTTTTCTTTTGAGACTAGGTCTCGCTATGTTGCCCAGGGAACCACAGACTATCGTTGCCCAGGGTACCCTGGACTCAAGTGATCCCTAGCCTCAGCCTCCTAGGTAGCTGGGATTATAGGCATGCACCACCACACGCAGCTATTTTTCAAGATAGGTCTGGTGGGTCTCAAACCCGCAGTCTCAAACCCGGGTGGGTCTCAAACCCTCAGACTCAATCGATTCCCTGTCATAGCCTCCTGTTCTAGGCTTGGGATTAAAGCTATGCACCACTGTGGCTGGCTAAAAATCTATAACTTTTTTAATTGTTTACTCTATATTTATGAGAGTACCATAATACATTTAGCCAATCTTTAGTAATCGGATAGTTACTTTGTTTTCAATATTTTCACTGTTATAAACAATCTTGTAAAGTGTGTGTTGTATATGCATATTTTCATGCTTGTCTGATCATTTCTATACATTAAATGGCTAGAAAAGGAATGAGTGGTCAAAGGTCATTTACACAATTTTAAAGCCTCTTAACAAACTGCCTTCCAAAAATGGTTGCACCAATTGCCGCTCCCTTTCATAGTGTCTGAATCTGTCTATTGTCCCAATTGTTATGTCACTACTTTCTGTCTTTGTTGTATTTCTTGAATATAGATTCACTTTCTTCAATCTTAATTTTAAAAGCATATAATCAGGCTTTTGGATATTTTGATGTTTTTAAAGTACTAAAATATTTGCTTTCTACTAGTGTGTGGCTATTGGAGGAGGTTTTTTCCTCCCTATTGACTCAAGAATCCTAATAGAAATGAAATTCCTCACCTACTTTCATATCTTCCCTCCCCTCAATCTCTGTCATTCTATCCTTGAACAAGTATTGTTAGGGGGCTATGACCCCCAGTACTGGTGGTGCTGCATTAAAATGGCAGTCATTGTGTCCTGGTGGATGGAGATTTGGAGAAGAGAAGTTAAGCCTTCTCTCAAAAAGAGAGGATTAAGAAATTGGGGAGTGGAAGGAGAAAAATGCATGGAAAGAAAAGAGAAGAGAGAACTGGGAAGGAAGATGCAGAGAGGAAGAGCAGGAAGGCTGGAGGACTCAGAGTTGCTGCTGCCATGTGGGGCAGCAGGGCAGGGAAGGAAGCCAAGCTGTGGGCTTCCATCTGCAGCCCAGCCTGGTGAGGAGCCCAGGGGAGTATGTTGGAGAAACTTGTAACCTGTGTGAGCTCTCTTGGAAACATTGTACTTGAAAACTTGGTTTAATTTTGAAACTGCAAAACTTGGAAGTCTTTTGGAGAACTGAGGAGTTTACTGTGTTGTCGTTTTCAATGTGAGACGTCTAAAGTGCTTGCTGTGTTGCTGCATCGAGTGAGGTTTGCTCATGCCAGGCCACTTGGAGTTGGAACTGAAAGAATGTGGGAGCTGTGTCTTTTGAAGAGAACTGATGATACCATCCTGGTTTCCTTGTTGGATTTGAATCTCCTGTTTTCAGATAAGGATCGCCAACAACATCTTGGCTTCTTCTGGCTTGGAGTGAGTGGAGCTGTGTCTTTGAAGAAGGAGTGGCGGTCCCGTATTAACTCCTTCATCCAGTGGGGAATGGAGCAGCCACCATTTTGTGGACATACATGGCTGCTGCAGTCATTTGCTCTTTGAACTAGAGACTGGACTGTGTGGTAAGATTACCAAAGAGGTTCTCTTGGAACCCTCAGTGACTCTTGTCTAATTTGTCTTTTAATAAGTAAATTTGTTTTTGCGACCCTCTTAAACTTTAACTTTACGTGGTCTTGCTACTGCACGCATGGACTGGGGAGAACCTGGTGTGTGGCTGGCTTTAAAAGGCCAGCTTGGGAATGTAAACTGGTACAACCTCTATGGAAAGCTGTATGGAGGGCCCTCAAATTAATGAAAATGGAACTACCATATGACCCAGCAATTGCTCTCTTGGGAATCTACCCTAAGGAGACCTCAATGCTTGCACAAAGGGACACCTGTGATTGGATGTTTATTGGAGCACTATTTATAATTGCAAGGACATGGAAGCAACCGAAATGTCCCAAAACAGATGACTAGATGAAAAAGATGTGATATATATATACACAATGGAATATTAATCATCAATTAAAAATGACAAACTCGATGATTTTATGATAACATGGATGGACTTAGAAGAATTCATATTAGCAGAAATAAGTCAAAAAGAAAAAGACAGAGACCAAATGGTTTCACTATTACATGGGACAAGGGAAAGATAAACAAAAAGCCATGAAAAAAAGTCAAGACAAGCCAACAACCAAATCAAAGTACACAACACAGGGGGGTAGGTGGGACAGGGTATGAATGGGGGGGGGGGGTGAAACCCAGAGATCACAAAGATGTGAAATTTATATATAAATAAATTATTTAATATTAAAAAAAGATATACAAAACTACAAAAAAAAAAACCAAAACAAGGCCAGCTGCTCCCCTTTTTAAGTTTGGTTAAGTAGGTCGAACCCAGGACCTTCCAGGATTGACCGGCATGCACCTTGCACGGGCAGCAGAGCCCCTGCCCTCTGTGGCCACACCATGATGGCCGGCACGCAGGCCCCACTGCACATCCAAGCCTTGTGAAGAAGCAGGACACATTGTGGCGGTCCTCCACAGACCCCTCTGGGTTTTCCTCCACCCCTGAGGGCCCTAACCAGGAATGTGTCTCAAGACAATTTTTCATCTACAGAAACCAAATGGGTGATGTACAGGAGGAAAAACCCTTAAATTTGTGCCACGCGGGCAGGACTCAAGGGGAACAGGGCGAGAATCACCCAGCACTGAACTGCGAGAGCAAACAAAATACGATGCCTACAATGTCACTGAGGAGCTGTGAACAGAAACCTGGCACAGAGACGCTGTCAATAAGGGCACTGCACACCCTCTTTGCTCAGAGGGAAGAGGCTTGCCGAATGGCAGTGGCCCTACAGCAAAGTCCCAACGCAGGAGACCAGGAGACCTACCATCAGCTGATGGCTGTCCCTTTGAGGATCTGCTCTTCCAAAACATACACCTGGGAGTCATGCCCCCAAAGCAAAAGACCCAAAGCATGACTGAAGAAGCAACAAAATGTTGCAGAAACGGCAGAGATGAGATCCACCAAGAAACAAGAAACAATCATACAAGCCAAAGATGTTTGAATCAGCCTACAAAGGCAAAAGCAGTACAGGAAAGATAAACAGCATGCTCTACCAAGTCCTGGGAAATTGCACCCTCTCCAAGGAAATAGATCCAGAAAAAAAAAGACTAAAGGGCTAAACAAGGAAAAACAACAAAAAGAAAGGAGGCAAAGGGACCAGAGGGGATGTGGTGTGGTGGGGTAACCCATGGGGATCAGCAATTATACAATCATGTATTGTAAAAAATCCAAAAATAAAATTTAAAAAATTTTTTAAATTTTTAAAACTTTGGTTAAGCACCCCGTTTTGCCTGTTTTGTCACACAATATCAGTATCACTCTGCTTCATCCTATACTCCACATGTGTATTAAAGTGGACTTCTCTTTGCTCTAATCTTAAGTACCAACTGCAAAGTGTGAGTTCAATGATAGGGGTTGCATTTCTCCCAATATACCCACAATTGTCACCATCCCTCATCATCATTATCCACAACTATAATTATTTACAATTTCCAAAGGGATTTCTTATGCATCAACTCCTCACAACTGCTCTAGGAATTAAAGTTTGCACACGTGGACCTGGGGTGAAATCTTGACTCATCACTTAAGTGCTCCAAACTCACTTTCTTTCCCTGTAAAAGAGATAATAATACATCAGAAGATTTCTGTGAGGTCTAAATAACATATCTAGAACACTTATTATAGTCCTAGTATTGACAGATGAAATAACTAGGCGCAGAGAATGCAAAAGAATTACAGAAACAAACTGAAATCTCCCAAGTGTTTTCCCCTGATCCCATTTCTCTTCCACCCTCTCTGCTCCTTCTCTCCCCATCTATACCTCAGGTAATCACTGACTCGAATTTGGTATATATTATTCCCGTTTCCTACTTCTACTCATTATATGTCTGTAAGCAACTTTGGTATTTGTCATGCATTGATATAGATAAAGAGATATGCTTTAGATACAGAAATACCTTTTTTTTAACATTTGGAACTAAACTTTTCTTTTTTTAATTAATTAAATTTTTGTGGGAAGAAAACAAGTTAAACATAGTTATACATATTACAATACCATAATTACAAAATTATAGACCATGTAAAATAATATATAGTATTTACTCATATGTGTGATTTTAAAAGTTTCAAATACCACAGGAATGATAAACATCAATTTCAGTGTACTGATTATTATTTCTGGGAATGTATAAATGGGGGATATGCTAGAAGAGATGTCCAAAGAGAATGTCAACTATCTCTGTGATGGCTGATTTTTTTTAATTTAACTTAATTTATTAAAGAATTTTGCAAAAAAACTTTGCATATGTATGTGTATTTATATATATTACATTATTATGTACCCCAGGGTTTCCCCATTTTCCTAACACCTGTTAACCATCCTGCTCTTTTGTGCCCTTCGCCTCCTTTGCTTTCTTCCCCTTCCACCTCTCTTGCTCCATCATTCAGCCCCACTGTTTGATTTTAATTTTTCTTATTCATTTGTTTTGTTTTTCCCTATATCCATCATATAAGTGAGACCATCCTGTTTTTCTCTTTTTCTTTTTGTCTTATTTCTGCTAATATGAGTCCTTCTAGTTCCATCCATGTTGCTGCAAATGACATGTTTGTCCTCTTTGATTGATGCATAGTATTCCATCCTGTACATGTACCACATTTTTTTCAGCCAATCATCAGTTTTGGGACATTTGGTTTGTTTCCATTTCTTGGCAATTGTAAACAGAGCTGCAATAAACATGCGCATACAACTGTTCTTTTGAATTGGTGTTTTCATGTCCTCTGAGTAGATTCCTAGTAGTGGGATTGCTGGGTCAAATGGTAATTCCACTTTCAATTGTTTGAGGATCCTCCACACCATCTTCCATAGTGGCTGGACCAGTTTGTACTCCCACCAGCAGTGTAAGAGAGTTTCTTTTTCTCCACATCTGCGCCAACACTTGTTGTTGTCCATTTTATTTATATAGGCCATTCTTACTGGTGTAAGATGGTATCTCAGTACGGTTTTAATTTACATTTCCCTAATTATTAATGATGTGGAACATTCTTTCATATGCCTATTAGCCATCTGTATCTCCTCTTTGGTGAAGTGACTTTTTAATTCTCCCCATTTTTTTTGACTGGACTTTTTGCTTTGTTTTTGTTGAGTTGTAGGAGCTCTTTGTGAATCTTTGTTATCAGATCCTTGTCACTTGTCTGGAGGGCAAAAATTTTCTCTCAGTCAGTTGGTTTTCTTTTCTTTTGTTTATTGTCTCTTTTGCTGTACAGAAACTTTTTAGTTTGATGTAGTTCCAGCTGTTTATGTTTTCCTTCATTTTTTTGCCAGCTGTAGTTGTTTCCACAAAATGGATTTCTTTTTTTCTTTTATAATTTATTTACATATAAATTTCACATCTCTGTGATCTCTGGGTTCACCCCCCCCCAACCGTTCCTACCCTGTCCCACCCTCCACCAGTTTGTGTACTTCAATTTGGTTGTTGGCTTCTTTTGACTTTTCTTCATGGATTTTTGTTTATCTTTCCCATGTCCCATATAGTAGTGAAACCATGTGGTTTCTGTTTTTTTTCTTTTTGACTTGTTTCTGCTAATATGAATTCTTCTAAGTCCATCCATATTATCATAAAATCGTTCAATTTGTCATTTTAATCGATGAGTAATATTCCATTGTGTATATATACCACATCTTTTTCATCCAGTCATCTGTTTTGGGACATTTCGGTTGCTTCCATGTCCTTGCAATTATAAATAGTGCTGCAATGAACATCCGAGGGCAGGTGTCCCTTTGTACCAACATTGAAGTCTCCTTTAGATAAATTCCCAAAAGACCAATTGCTGGGTCATATGGTAGTTCCATTTTCATTAATTTGAGGGCCCTCCATACAGCTTTCCATAGAGGTTTGACCAGTTTACATTCCCACCAGCAGTATAAGAGTGTCCCCTTCTCTCCACATCCTCGCCAGCACCTGTTGTTGCCCATTTTATGAATATGGGCCATTCTTACTGGTATAAGGTGGTATCTCATTGTGGTTTTGATTTGCATTTCCCTTATTGCTACTGATGTTGAGCAATTCTTCATGTGCCTGTTGGTCATTTGTATTTCCTCTTTGGAGAAGTTTCTTTTTAGATCTTCTCCCCACTCTATGATTGGGTTTCTTGTTTTGCTTTTGTTTAATTGTGTGAGTTCCTTATGGATCTTTATTATTAAACCCTTATCACTCTTGTGGAGGGCAAAAGTTTTTTCCCATTCAGCTGGGCTTCTTTTAGTATTTTCTGTCATCTCTTTTGATGTACAGAGCTTTTTAGTTTGATGTAGTCTCATCTGTTTATGTTTTCCTTCAATTTTTTGCCATCAGTAGATTTTTCCAGAAAGGGGCTTCTGAATTGTACTTCCTGGAGGGTTTTTCCCAAGTTTTTTTCCATGTATGTTATGGTTTCAGGTCTGACATTTAAATCTTTTATCCATTTTGAGTTAGTTTTTGTACAAGGTTGAGGATGTTGTCTTGGTTCATTTTTTTTTTTTTGCAGGTCTTAGTCCAATTTTCCCAACACAATATATTGAAGAGGCTATCTTTGTTCCAATGTAAGTTTTTACCCCCTTTGACAAATATTAGTTGACTGTATATGTGTGGTTTTATTTCTGAGCACTCGATTCTGTACCATTGATCTGATTTTCTGATGTTGTACCAATACCACGCTGTTTTAATTATTATGGCTTTGTAGTATAACTTGAGGTCTGGGATAGTTGGTCTTCCATTCTCTCTTTTTTTGGCCAGGAGGCTTTTTGATATTTGAGGTCTTTTGTTATTCCATATGAACTTCTGTAATTGTTTTTCTATCTCTTTAAAGAATGTAATTGGAATTTTTATAGGAATTGCATTAAATCTGTAGATTGCTTTTGGAAGGATGGCCATTTTGATGATGTTAATTCTTCCAATCCATGAGCAGGGAGTCTTTCTATTTCCTTATGTCTTCTTCTATCTCTTTTAGCAGCTTTTTAAAGTTTTCTTTGTATAGATCTTTCACGTGCTTTGTTAGGTTTATTCCCAGGTATTTAATTGTTTTTGGTGCAATGGTAAATGGGATGGCTTTTAAATTTCTTTTCCTATTCTTGGTTTTTTGTGTATAGGAAAGCTACTGACTTCTGTGTGTTGATTTTGTGTCTGGCTAACTTACTGAACTGGTTTATTATTTCAAATAGTTTTTGCATGAATATTTTTTGGGTTCTCTATATAGAGAATTATGTCATCTGCATATGATAGCTTCAGTTCCTCTTTTCCTATCTGTATCCCTTTTATTTCTTTCTCTTGCCTTATTACCCTAGCTAAAACTTCCAGTACAATGTTAAAAAGTAGTGGGGAGAGTGGGCATCCTTACCTTGTTCCAGATCTTAATTGGAATGATTTTAGTTTTTCTCCATTTAGGATGATGTTTACCATAGGCTTGTCATGGATTGCTTTTATTATGTTGAGGTATGATCCTTCATTTTTTCAAGGACTTTGATGGACTTTGATGGATGTTGGACTTTGTCAAATGCTTTCTCTGCATCTATTGATATGATCGTGTGGTTTTTGTTTTCCTCTTTGTTGATGTGGTGTATTATGTTAATTGATTTCCAGATGTTGACCCAACCTAGTTTCCCTGGGATAAATTCCACTTGGTCATGGTGAATAATGCTTTTTATGCATTGTTGGATTCTATTTCACAGGAGTTTAAAATTTTTGCATCTGTGTACATTAGGAAAATTGGTCTATAGTTTTCTTCCTTGGCACTGTCCTTATTTGATTTTGGTATGAGTGTGATGTTTGCTTCATAGAATGTGTTTGGCAGTTTAATTCTTTCTCAATTTTTTGGAAAAGCTTTAGTAGTGCAGGCATTATTTCATCTTTGAATGTCTGGTAGAATTCATTAATAAGGCCATCTAACCCTGGGCTCCTTTTTTTAGGTAGAGTTTTGATGACTGCTTCTATTTCTCTACTTGTAATTGGATTGTTTAAGTTCTCTTTATCTTCTTTGCTCAATTTTGGGTAGTTGTGTCTTTCTAAGAATCTGGACATCTCATTCAAGTTGTTGTATTTATTTCCATATAATTGTTCATAGTAATCTCTAATTATCCTTTGGGTTTCTTTTGTATCTGTTGTAATTTCTCCTCTCTCATTTGTGATCCTGTTTATTTGAATTTTCTCTCTTCTTTCCTTTGTGAGCTTTGCTAGGGGTTTATCAATTCTATTTATTTTTGCAAAGAACCAGCTTTTGGCTTTGTTGATCTTCTGGATAGTCCTTTTCCTTTCTAGGTTATTTATTTCTTGTCTTCTTCTGGGTTTTGGATTTTTTTGTTGCTCTTTTTCTAATTTTTTGATTTAGAAGGTAAGGTTATTTCTTTGGTTATTTTCTTGGTTTTTGATATGGGTCTGTATTGCTATGAACCTTCCTCTTAGGTATGCTTTTGCTGCATCCCAGACATTTTGGAATGTTCTGTCTTCTTTGTCGTTTGTTTTGAAGTAGGTTTTACTTTCTTCTTTCATTTCTTCAATTACCCATTCTTCATTTAGTAACATGTTGTTCAGTCTCCAAGTGTTGGATGCTCTTCTTGCTTTCTTTTCATTGTTGATTTCTAGTTTGATGCCTTTATGATCTGAGAAGAATGTTGGTATTATTTTAATCTTTGTGTATTTATTCAAGTTTGCCTTGTGGCCTAGTATGTGGTCAATTTTAGAGAATGATCCATGTGTATTTGAGAAGAAGGTGTAGTCTTTCCCTTGTGGGTATAGTGTCCTGTAGATATCTATTAGGCCCATTTTGTCTAGGTCTTCTTTTAAGGCTTTTGTGTCCTTGTGTAGCTTTTGGTTTTTTTTTTTAATCTGTCCTTTGTTGAGAGTGGGGTGTTAAAGTCTCCTACTATATATGTATTTTCATCAATATTTGTTTTCAGTTCTCTTAGTAGCTGTATTATGAATCTTGGTGCACCCTCATTTGGTGAGTACATGTTGATAATTGTTATGTCTTTTTGGTGGGTTGACCCTTGAACCATTAGGTAGTGACCTTCTTTATCTTTTGTCACTTATTTTATTTTGAAATCAGCTTTGTCTGCTATAGAAATGGCTACCCCTGCCTTTTTGGGGGGCCCATTTACTTGTAAAATTGTTTTCCATGCTTTTTACCTTCAATATATGTTTATCTTTTGGGAGCAGATGTGTTTCTTTGAGACAGCAGAATGTTGGGTTCTGTCTTTTAATCCAGTCTGCAACTCTGTGTCTTTTGACTGATTGTCTTTTGTCAATGAGTTTAGCTCATTGACATTTAGAGTAACTATTGATGTTTCAGGTTCTAACATTGGGTTCTTGGTGGTCATTTGGGGTTCTGTTTTAGTTTCTTCTTAATTATTCATTCTTTTCAATTCTTCTGTGGGTTTCAGTCTTAGGACTTCTTGCAGAAGTTCTTGGAGTAGGGATTTGGTGGTAGTAAATTTCTGGAAGCCTTGTTTGTCTGAGAAGGCTCTAATTTTTCCTTCGTAAAGAAAGGACAGTTTTGCTGGGTAGGGCACTTTTTTTCTTGGAGTGTTTTGAAGATGTGGCCCCATTCTCTCCTTACTTGAAGGGTCTCTTCTGAGAAATCTGAAGTCAGTCTAATGGGTTTTCCTTTGTAGATTACCTGTTTCCTATCTCTTCTTAATCTCACAATTTTTTCTTTATCTTTGGCTCTTGAGAGTTTTACTATGATGTGTCTTGCTGTGTTTTTTCTTTCATTAAAGTAGTCTGGTGTTCTTTTTGCTTTCTGTATGTCTATTTTCATTTCTTCAGAATTGCGAAATTGTCCTCCATTATTTCATTGAAAAGCCTTTCAGATCCTATGTCTTTCTCTTCTCCTTCTGGGATTCCAACTACTCTTAAATTTGTTTTCTTTAGGGTATCTGACAGATCTCCATTTTTTCTTCTGTCTTCTTACTTTGTTTTTCTCTTTTTCTTTCTTCGTCCTCTCTACTTCTGTGTCCTCAACTGTGCTAATTCGCTCTTCTATTTCTCCTAATCTGCTGGCTTTTCCCTGTATTTTTGAGCTCTTCAATTGCTCCTCTTAGAAACTGTATCTCGGTCAGCTTCTTATTTAGGGTTTCAATCTCATTCTTCTGTTCATAAATGATATTGCTCATTTTTCTGCATTTTTTTTTATATTTTCTACTTCTCTTAGCTCATTGAAAGTTTCTGACCTCTTGCTTTCCATTTTTTCTCTATCTTCCCTTACCTCTTTTAATGCTTTTAACAAATAGATTCTGAATTCTTTGTCTAACATAGATAGCATTTCTTCCATGTCCTCTATGGTGGCTTCCACAGGTTGTTTATCCTTTAGTGATGAGTTGTTCTTCTTAGGGCTTGCTTGAGTATTTGTATTCTTCCTCTTTCCTGTGTTTTCCCTTAGTACTTGCTCTATGTATCAATTCACTGCTGTTTTAAAATTAGATGGCATGGCAAAGCCAACCAAGTTGTTGTTATTTTTGCCTCTGTGCCTTTGCTGCTATAGTGGATATATCTTGTTTGTTTCCGTTGGCTATTTTGGGGGACAAGTTCTTTTTCAGTCAGTGGATGTGGTGTGTATATGTAGTTTCTTTGTATTGTCTATCTTCTTTTTTCATTCTTTCTCCTCTTTTAGATTGATGGGTTTTAAATGTTTTTTGGTACCCCCAGCGTGTGTCTTTATTTAGTGGTGTCTAGGGTTTGTTGTATAAACCTTTTTCGTTGGGTGTCTTGACAGACTTTAGTCAGTATCCTTGGTGCCAATGTGGTACCAGCGCTTCTGGGTCTCTTAGCTGTGAGCAGTTTTTCCCACTGGAGTTCCCAGCATTAAACCACAGTCTTTGGTAACCTCTGTCCAAACACCGGACCCTCCCTAGCCCTCAGGTGGGTTATGTGGGCAACAGGATTAAGCCCTGAGTGTGCGGCTCTGGGTCTCTAAGCTGTGAGCAGTTTTTCCCACTGGAGTTCCCGGCATTCCACAAATGGATTTCTGAGGTGAAATTCATGCAAGGTTTTGCCCAGGTTTTCCTCTATGTATTTTATTGTTGCAAGTCTCACATCCAAGTCTTTTATCCAATTGAGTTGATTTTTATACAGGGTGTCAAGGTGTTGTCCTGGTCCATTTTTTGGCATGTCTTGATCCAGTTTTCCCAGCACCATTTACTGAAGAGGTGGTCCTTGTTCCAGTGTATGTTTTATGCCTCTTTTTAAAAATTAGTTGACCATATATGTGGGGTTTTATTTCTGGGTATTCAATTCTGATCCATTGGTCTGTTTGTTTTTGTACCAGTACCATGTTGTTTTAAGTATTATGACTTTGTAGTATAGTTTGAAGTCTGGAATAGTAATACCTCCATTCTTTCTTCTCTTTGTCAAGAGTGTTTTGGCTATTCGGGATCTTTTGTTGTTCCATATGAATTTCAGTAATTTTTGTTCTATCTCTTTAAAATATGTCTTTGGGATATTTATTGGAATTGCACTAAATCTGTAGAGTGACTTTGGTAGTATGGTCATTTTGATAATGTCGATTCTTCCAATCCATTGACAGGAAATGTCTTTCCATTTTTTAACATCATCTTCTATTTCTTTTAAGAAAGTTTTATAGTTTTCTTTGTATAGGTCTTGTACTTCTTTTGTTAGGTTTATTCCCAAGTATTTAATTTTCTTTGGTGTGATGGTAAATGGAGTGTTTTTTTAAAATTTCTTCTCCTTCTGATTTATTTTTTGCATAAATGAATGCTATTGATTTTTGTGTGTTGATTTTGTTTTTTGAGACTAGGTCTCGCTATTTTTGCCTGTGGAACCACAAGCTCCACATTGCCTGTGGTACCATGGACTCAAGCAATCCCCAGCTTCAGTTTCCCAGGTAGCTAGGATTACAGGTGTGAGCCACCATGCCTGGCTACTTTTTGGGACTAGGTCTTGCTGTGTTGCTCTGGGTGGGACTTGAACCACGAGCCACAGACCCTGTGACTCCATAAGCTGTTACTTACAAGCACGCACCACTGTGTCTGGCCTTGTGTATTGATTTTGTAACCAGCTACCTTACTGAATTGATTTATCATTTAAATTAGCTTTTCTATCCATTTTGGGGGGGTTCATATCATCTGTGTATAACAATATCTTTATTTCTTCTTTCCCTATGGATGCCTTTTATGTCTCTCTCTCTCGTCTTATCGCCCTAGCTAGGACTTCCAGAACTTTGTTGAAAAGGAGGGAGAGAATGGACATCCTTGCCTGGTTACAGACTTTAATTGAAATGATTTCAGTTTTTCCCCATTGAGGCTGATATTTGCTGTGGGTTTGTCATATATAGCTTTTATTATGTTGAGGTATGTTCATTTTATACCAGTTTTTTCCAGGGCTTTCATCATGAAAGGATGCTGAACTTTATTGAATGTTTTTTCCACATCTATTGATATGATCATATGATTTTAGTTTTTCTCTTTGTTCATGTGATGGATGATGTTGATTGATTTTCAGATGTTGAACCATTGCTGTGCCCCTATGATGAATCCCACTTGGTCATGATGGATAATCCTTTTTATGCAATGTTGGATTCAGTTTGCTAGGACTTTGTTTAGAATTTTTGCCTCTGTGTTCATTAGGGAGAGTGGTCTATAGTTCTCTTTCTTTGCACTCTCTTTATTTGGTTTGGGAATTAGTGCAATGCTTGCTTTATAGAACATATTTGGTAGCTTTCCTTCTTTCTCAATTTTTTGAAAGAGTTTTAACAGTACCAGTGTTAATTCCTCACTGTTTTTTCCTTATCTTGGTTTCTTGGAAGTTTTATAATGATGTGTCTCACTGTGGTTTTTCTTTCATTAAAGTAGTTTGGTGCCCTTTTCCCTTCCTGTATGTCTATTTTCATTTCTTTCTTTAGATTTGGGAAGTTCTCATCTATTATTTTACTAAAAAGTCTTTCAGTTCCCATGACTCTCTCCTCTCCTTCTGGGATTCCTATTATTTTTATGTTTCTTTTCTTTAAGAAATCTGACATATCTCTGAGCTTTTCTTCAGTCTTCTTACTTTGTTTGTCTCTCTCTTTTTCTTTCTTCATCCTCTCTATTTCTCTATCCTCGAGTGTCCTGATTCCTTCTTCTGTTTAATCTACTCTGCTTCCATGGCTTTTCCCTACATTTTTGAGCTCATCTATTGCAACTCTTAAATCCTGAGTCTCCTTCAATTTCATTTTTAGGGATTCATTTTCATTCTTCAGTTCGTTGATTAGGTTACACATATTGATGCTTTCTTTTTATACTTTTCTACTTAGTGCACTAAATGCTTCTATCATTCTGTTGTCCTTTTTTTACTGATTCTTCTCTTATTTGTTGGAGTGCCTTAATCATGTTTATTTTGAAATCTTTTTCTGAGATACATATCATTTCAATATCTTCCTTGGTGTTTTCTGAAGATTGCCTTTTCTTTGGTGGTGATGGGTTATTTCCTGTAGGGCTTGCTTGCATGTCTGCAGTTTTTTTCTTTACTATGTTTTGGTTTTGGACTTATTCTACATATTGAGAAACCATGGTTCTGGTGTTGATCAGCATGTTGATAGTAATGTTTTCCAGATTGCGAGCAGTTCTGTAGTTTAATTTACTAATTTGCACCGTTGCCCCCTGTGACTTCCAGCATCTCACCTGGGGGGGAAGGGCAGGCGGGTTCCCTTGGGACTCTGGGTGGAAGAGGGCATCTCTCTGGTTCTGGCTGTGGCAGCAATGCAAGGAAGGGACCCTCTTCAGGAACACCTTTATCTATTCTCTTCTGTCTCTGGTACACCAGAGTTGGCTACTGACATGTCTCTTATCTGTGACAGTAGCCCCTTAACTCCCTAGGAATGTCCCATCAAAAAGACATATCCCTGAAAGATAAAAGTGTTTACCTCCACAAGTATTTTTCCTTTTAGGTGATAAGTCCCCTATCCTCCTGCCCCACATGTTACATGCCACAGGATCCTGAGTTTTGTCCTTCATTATTGCTTCATTTTAATCATTCATTGCCAAAGTATATATAGTGGTCCTAAGCCCACAATATAGGGTTCAGTAGTGCTCACTGAGTACTGATTTGCGATGTGAGTTCTCATCCCAGATTGTTATCAATCTCTGTCAGCCGTTCTTTTTCTACATGCAGCTCCCAACAGGTATTGCTCTATATGCTTTCAAACTTTACATAAATGATATCAGATTGTGCATATCATTCTACAACTAGAATTTTTAGCCAATAGTTTTTGAGATTTAACATCTTAGTACATATTTCAACCTCAGTTTAGTTTTCCATCAGGTAAATATACCACAACTTTATTAACCATTCTTCTACTGATATGTAGATCATTTCCAATTTATTATATAATAAGTATTGATGCAGTGCTCATTCTTTTTTTAAAAAATATATATATATATTTTCACATCTTTGTATTCCCCAGGGATCACCCACCACCTTCCCTCTCTCTGGTACTCCCTCCCATCTCCTCCCCCACCCCTCACCCCCACCCAGTTGTTCTTTAGTTCAGTTGTTAGCTTGTTTTGACCTTTCCTCCTGGCCTTTTGTTTGTTTTTCCTATATCCTATATATTAGTGAAATCATTTGGTTTCTGTCTTTTTCTTTATGACTTGTTTCTACTAATATGATTTCTTCTGGGTACATCCATGTTATAAATTTGTCGAGTTTATTGTTTTTAATTGATGAGTAATATTCCATTGTGTATGTATACCACATCTTTTTCATCCATTCATCTGTCTTCAGATATTTATGTTGTTTCCATGTCCTTGCAATCATAAATATTGCTGTAGTAAACATCTGAGTACAGGTGTTCCTTTGTATAAGTAGTAAGGTCTCCTTTGGGTAGATTCCCAGAAGAGCGATTGCTGGGTCAAAGGGTAGTTCCATTTTCATTAGTTTGAGGCTCCTCTACACAGTTTTCCATAGTGGCTGCACCAGTTTACATTCCCACCAACAGTGTAAGAGTGTTCCTTTCTCTTCACCTCCATACCAGCACTTCTTGTTGCCTGTTTTTTTGATGTGGGCCATTCTTAGTGGTGTAAGGTGGTATCTCATTGTGGTTTTGATTTGCAATTCCCTGATTGCTAGTGACATTGAGCATTATTTCATGTGCTGTTGGCCATTTGTATTTCCTCTTTGGAGAAGTGTCTTTTCAGTTCTTCTCATTTTTAACTGGGATTTTTGCTTTGTTTTTGTTAAGTTGTGTGCACTCTTTGTGTATCTTTGTTATCAGACCCTTATCATTTGTATGGAGGTCAAAGATTTTCCCACTCAATTAGGTTCTTTTTGTTTTCTTTTTTTACTTATTATTATAATACTTTATTTTATTATTTTATTTTATTTTGGGGTGTTTTATAAAACATGATTGTATGATTGTTGATCCCCATGGGAATATCTCACACCACCATGCCCCCTCTGGCCACTCTGCCTCATTTCTTATAGTTGTTTGTCCATGTTGTTGTTGTTGTTGTTTTTACTGAATCTATGTCCTCATCCTGGGTGAGAGTGTGATTTCTTGGGACCTGGTAGAGCATGCTGTTTATTGTTCCTGTACTGTTTTTTTCCTTCGTAGGCCAATCAAACCTTTGGCATTTATCAATGCTTCTTGGTTTTTGGTGGCTGTCATCTCCATTGTTTTCTGCCTTATTTTGTTCCTCTTTCACATTATGTTTTAGTAGTTTGGCTCTGGGGGCCTGACTCCCAGTCTTAATTTTTGGTAGAGCAGCTCCTCAATGAGGATAGCCATCAGCTGATGGTAAGTCTCCTGGTCTCCTCCTTTCAAGCTTTGCTGTGAGGCTGCTGCCATTCTGCAGCTTTCCTCCCTTTATGCAAAGGGGGTATGCAGGGCCCTTATTGACTATGTCTCTGCTCCAGGTTTTTGGTCACAGCTCCCCAGTGACATTGTATGCATAGTTCTTTTATGCTTGCTTTCATGGTTCAGTTCTCAGTGGCTCTCACCTTGCTCTTTGAGTCCTGCCCAGGTGGCATGTGTTTTTAGGGTCTTTCTTCCTATTTCTCACCTCTTTTGTTTCTGTGGTGGAAGATCATCTGGAAGTCCTTATTCCTGGTGAGGACTAGCTAGAGTGGAGGCAAACCAAGAGGGATCTGTGGTGAGAACCCCACATACTACACCGTGTTACCTTGCAGGAATTGGGTATATGGTGGTGCCTGCATGCGCCAGCAGGCTCAGGCAACTCCCAATCCAACCCTAGCCTCGCCCCACCCCCACCTGCTAGGGCAGTCAAAGTCGGTATGCACTGGGCAAGGTGGCTGATGATAGGGATGCAAAAGGTGTGGGGGGTCCATGGACCCACGTGGCACCCACATGCCAGTCAATGCAGGTGGCTCCTGGGTCAACCCCAGCCCCGTTCCACCCAAACTGAAAAGGCAAACAGAGTGGGAGCATGTGAAGCAGGGCAGCGGTGCCATCATGCTGCCACGGAGGGCATGGATCCCTCTTTCTGTTTTCTCTGTTGTCTCTTTTGCAGTACAGAAGCTTTTTAATTTGATGTTGTCCCAGTTGTTTATGTTTTCCATCATTTTTTTGCCATTTGTAGATGTGTCCAGAAGTGGATTTCTGAATTGTAACTCATGGAGTGTTTTGCCCAAGTTTTCTTCTATGTATTTCATGGTTTCAGGTCTTACTTCCAAGTCTTTTTTCCATTTTGACTTGTTTTTTTACATGATGTGAGGGAGATATCTTGGTTCATTTTTTTTCATGTCTTAGTACAGTTTCCCCAGCACCATTTATTGAAGAGGCTGTCCTTGTTCCAATGGAAGTTTTTCACTCCTTTGTCAAAGATTAGTTGACTATATATGTGTGGTTTTATTTCACAGCACTCAGTTCAGTTCCATTGGTCTGATTGTCTCTTTTTGTACCAGTACCATGCTGTTTTAATTATTATGGCTTTGAAGTATAATTTGAAGTCTGGAATTGTAATACCTCAGTTGTCTTCTTTTTTAGTCAGGATGCTTTTTGATATTCATGGTCTTGTTATTCCATATGAATTTCAGTAATTTTTGTTCTATCTCTTTAAAGAGATTGGAATTTTTATAGGATTGCATTGAATCTGTAGATTTTTTAGAAGGATGGCCATCTTGATGATGCTAATTCTTCCAATCCATGAGCAGGGAATGTCTTTCCATTTCCTATGTCTTCTTGTCTCTCTTTTAGCAGTGTTTTAAAGTTTTCTTTGTACAGTTCTTTCATGCGTTTTCTTTGGTTTATTCCCAGGTACTTAATTTTTTTAGGTGCTATGGTAAATGGGATGTTTTTTAAAATTTCTTCTTTTGCTGCTTGACTATTTGCATATAGAAAGCTACTGTCTTCTGTGTGTTGATTTTGTAACCAGGTATCTTACTAGTTTATTGTTTTAAGAAGTTTTTCTGTGGATTTTGGGGGTTTTCTACATAAAGAATCATATCATCGATGCAGTGCTCATTCCCATATGTATTTCCTAGTAAACAGAAGCTAGAGTTCCTCTAAATTCTCCTTAGGTTATAAGATATGAGCAGATTCACTTTTACTGGCTAGTGCTTAACAATTTTCAAGGTGGTTATGCTATATAATCCCATTAGCAGTGTATACTTTTTGATTGGGATATTTTAATTATTATTATCAATTTGTGGGAGTTCTCTATGTATTAGAAATGCTAGACTTATTTATCTTTATTATTACCTTTGTCTTTAACACTTATATCTTGTATCTTAAAATTTTGTATTGATACAGCTGTCTGCAGACCCGGGTCCCTGACCCTCGGGGCTCCCTTGCCAGTGGGGAACGAGGGGGGTCAAGCTTCTTGGGTGAGTTCCCCCATCTAGATCGACCCAGAAGTGGGGTTGGAGGAACAGCCCTCACCTGCCAGTTGGTCGTTGCTACACCAGACAGCCACCTGCTGGCTTGGCTCAGCAGTGCCAGGTTGTCCCTGGTCCCTAACCCAGGAGCATGGGAAGGCACACAGCTGGCCGGCCGGGCCTGCCCCCAGACTGGGAGCTTCCAGCACATGGGCAAATGGGGGGAAGGCCCCTTCCATTTCTCTTACTCCAGCTAAACTTCAGAGGATCAAGAACATGCGCAACACCAACCCCAACATAGAACGGGTGAGGGACCATGCAAAAGTCCAGCCCACAGGCCTGAGCTGGACACAGCAGATGGACAACTAAGACAACCAGTGCATGCAAGACAGGAGAAACAATTGTAGAGACACAATGTCACCATGTGTACTTGTGCACTCGCTGGGCCAAGAAGACCAGGGACTTCATTTTGGAGATGCCTTCAAGGAGAGCAACATACCCTCCCCTCACTACGGGAGAGGAGAGGATGACCAAAGTTGGGGTAATTGGCCCCACATCAAAACTGCAAACTGAAGTAGAACAGATGATCTGCAAAGGCCATTCACAAACACCTGTATTCGCAGAGAAACTTCTTGACCAACACTGGCTGGGGGAGAGACCCCCTAAGTCTGACACCAAAGTCATAAAGAAAAGCAGCAAAGCAATGGAGATGGAATTAGTGAAGATGGCCTGCAGCAATCACAAATGAATACACATCACAAATGAATACAACCTGGCCATCCAACGCAAACTTAAGTCTGAAAGCCTAACAGCAAGGTTCGCCTGGATCCAACAACACAGTCCCTCACCCACAGAAAAGACACTACCATAGGAAAGAGAGTAATGGACTTAGCACAACTAATAAACAACAAAAAGTGGGGTTTGAGAGAATGAAAGGGGCACCAGAGGGAGGAGGGAGGGGGAAAAAAAAAGAACACAGAGGTTGTGACCTAAAGAACAAAATAAACTAATTAAAAACATTTGTATTGAGTTAATATTGGCTAACATCATTGTTTCAATTATTGAAATATAGGTTGCCCCCATCCCATCCTTTCAGACATTGTTACCATAGCCTGTTGTCCACCAACAGGAACTAAGGAATCCATAGTCCAAAACCATAAACTCTAGTGCTCCCTCTCTTCTGTGTTCTCTCTCCTTTTCTTCCTGCCCCTCCTCTGGTTGCCCCCATTCCACAATCAGCTTTCAAGCTTTTCTTTATGACCATACCGTTTTGATTATATTACATTATTTCTTAGTGCCTCTTGAAAACCTCTTTCCCCCTCAGGTCTGACAGTCTTGTCCTCTTCAAGCTGGGACCCCATTTGAACAGTTCTATTCATCGAGAAAGGAATGTGGGCATTGCTATCACCTGCATCTGAAAGACACAGAGATTAAGACTAGCCTGAGGCCATATAAGGCCACTTCCCCTTTTTACTTTAAAGTGATTATCTGGGCAGACTTAGTGAATATGCTAATGATAGGTCCTGGGTGGTGATACCCAAGGCCATATGAAAAAGGGAAGTACAGGAGTGCGATTGTGAATTGGGGGCCTCTGGCTGATGAGGGTAGGGAGAGCGAGGAGAAGGATTAAAAGAGGAAGGGAGCAGAGAAGATAATATGATTTTGGAGAGGAGAGTGGAGAGTGAGGTGAGAGCAAGAGCCCAGAAACTGGCATCAGAGAAGGAGGTTTCCGGCCTCAGAAGGACCTAGGAGCTGAGTCCTTTGGAGCTTCCTCACTTCCCCGGCACTGGGGTGCCTCAGGGTCGAGAGTAGTATGAAGGTGGAGGAGAGATGACCCTGATAAAGTGCAGAGCCACGGAGCCACGGTGAAACTCAGAAAGGCCTGCCTCAGAGAAACCTGCCTGAGACACACCTGTGTTGATTGGATTCATCTGGTGCTAAGTGGAGTGACAGAGGATTAGGAGTCAAGGGCATAGCCTGGCGTTTTCTACCAGAAGTACTCTAAGACTGAGGTAAACCCCACGCAGCTCCTTGAGGAGCCAAAGTGGGGCTTTAATACATGTGGAACACTTGTGAGGGTGTGGACTCTTTTCGTTTGTTCTTCCCCATATCTGTAAATAAACCTCTATGTCTATCCTGGTCACTAAGGTTTGATCTCTGAGCAGCTGCTATGCACAGGCAGATGAACCTATAGAAAAAAAGAATTTAAAAGGGGTAGTCCTTATTTCCTGATAACACTTTCTCACGTTTATCTGCAGCATTTGTCATTCTGGCATGTGCTTTTTGTTATGGCTATTATGACTTGGATGTGATTGGTCTGACATTCCACAAAGATCTGCATGTACTATCCAACGAGTGGTCCCAACTGAGCCCACAGTCCCCAGGGACCCCTCATCATCCTTTAAGGGCTACTGCTACACAAAAGGGGGGACAATACTATCCCTCTACCTTGTGAGTACTGATGTACATTCTTGGCAAGATTTCCACAAAAGATTAGAAGAGGAGGCTAGAGAAGAAGAGATTTTTTAATTTCTTTTGTTTGTTCACTTCTTACTGGTCTCCTAGGTGGATGTCAACCTGCCCTGTTCAGTGACACAGCAACCAAGTTCTGAAGATTTAGTTAAGGTGAGGTCTGCATTTTGAGAATAGATTGGAAGAGGAATAAATGATCAGTGCTAATGAAGCTGTTATCAGGTGGGAAAACAGGCAAAAAAAATAACCAAACTTGCAAAGGGGAGCAGCTGGCCTTTAAAGCTAGCCACACACCAGGTTCTTCATGAAATTGGGTGACAAAAAAGACAAAATAGGGTGCTTAACCAAGCTTACAAACAGGAGCAGTTGGCCCTTTAAAGCCAGCCACACACCAGGTTCTTACCAGTCCATGCATGCAGTAGCAAAACCACATAAACTTTAAGAGGGAGGCAGAAACAAATTTACTTAATAAAAGACAAATGAGACAAGAGTCACTGAGGGGTACAAGGGAACCCCTTTAGTAATCTTACCACACAGTCCAGTCTCTAGTCCATAGCGCACATGGCTGCAACAACCATGTGTGGCCACAAAATGGCAACTGCCCCACCTTAAGCCAGATAAAGGAGTTAAGATGGTGCCGCCACTCCTTCTTCAATGACACAGCTCCACTCACTCCAAGCCAGAAGAAGCCAAAAGGGCGTTGTCGATCCTTCTCAGAAAGCAGGAGATTTAAATCCAACGAGGAAGACCAGGGTGGCATCCTCAATTCTTCTCCAAAAGGCACTGCTCCAGCATTCTTTCAGCTCCAACTCCAAATTGGCCTGGCATCAGCAAAACTCACTCGATACAGCAACACAGCAAGCACTTCAGATATCTCACGTTGAAAACGGCAGCACAGCAAACTCTCTTCAGTTCTCCAGAAGACTCCCAAGCTTCGCAATTTCAAAATTAAACCAAGTTTTCAAGTACCAAGTTTCTTTTCTTTTTTTTAATTCATTTTATTGATTTGTCACAATTGTGCATTAATCGATCCCTCCTTCTCCCTCCATATCCCCCTGTGTATCCCCCTTCCTCCTCCCTCCATATCCCCCCTCTGTATCCCCCCTTCAGTCACTCCTCCCATTTTTCTGCAAATTGTTGTTTGGTTAAGTTGATGTTTAGTTGTTGGTTGTTTGGCCTGTTGTTCTCTTCC
>PVHY01010500.1:0-51629 GCA_004024945.1 Uropsilus gracilis
CCCCTCCCTTCCCTCCCTTCCCCCCCTTTCCCTCCTGTTCATAGTTGTGCGCTTCATTTTGGTGCTTTGCTTGTTTTGACTTTCCTCAAGGCTTTTATTTATTTTATTTTTTTTTCACTATATCCCATACATTAGTGAAACCATTTGGTTTCTGCCTTTTTCTTTATGGCTTGTTTCAGCTAATATGATTTCTTCTAAATGCATTCATGTTGTTATGAAGTTGTCAAATTTGTCATTTTTAATTGATGAGTAATATTCCATCGTGTATATATACCACATTTTTTTATCCAGTCCTCTGTTTTGGGGCATTTAGGTTGTTTCCATGACCTTGCAATTATAAATTGTGCTGCAGTAAACATACGGGTACAGGTGTCCTTTTGTACCCATATTTTGATAATTTTGTGAGTATTTTCACTGTTTTTACAAAAGAGTGAATTTACGAAAGTCCTCCCTCTGCCATTCCAGAAGTCCCATCTGGTTAACTGTTATTATAGAAGCTACTTCTTAGCTTGCTTTTTACTACTACGCACATTTAACAATGCCTTTTGGATATATTTCCATAAAAGATCATACAGGAGGGTGAAATAATTTATTTAGCCAGGCACTGTGACTGGATCATTTATCATTTCAGCAAAATCTATAAAATAAATACTGTCTGATTCCCTACCTCACCTCCACTCCCCTCCCCCCTCCTCCCCCCTCCCCTGCCCTCCCTTCCTCTCTCTTTTTCTCATATTGGTAGTTTAAATTCCCAACTGGGAAATAACTACTCAAAGAATATATGCACTTCTAATTTTGATTTATATTGTCAAGTTGCCCTCAAAATAGCTGTACTAATTAGACTTTCTCTGCTACTATATAATAGTGTTGTTCTATATATATTTGCCAACACTGAGAATCTTCCTAAATTTTGTTAATTTGATAGTTCAGAAAATGGTGCTTCATTCCATCAATTCATTTATTTTTTTTCTAATTTGGTTGTAATACTATAAATATGATTAAGCAGATCAGTATAAAGCTGACTATCTGCTTACTTCACACACACACACAACAGTTTGAAAGTTTGAGGCTTCGTTATAATAAACAAGACGGGAAGAAAAAGCAGTTGCAGATGTGGGGAGCAGCAACACAGAGCATGCCCTATTACCAAAGTGCTTTTCCCAGTGCTTTGCAAAAGCAGGCTGAGTGTAAAGTCATCAGTTAAAACCTGCTGTTGCCATTTATTTCATGAATTTGGATAATTTCACCCTATTAAGACTCATGGTGATTGTTGTAAAACTGGAGTCCTATACCATGAATTTGCCATGGTGACTCAGGATGTTGAAAGCAGCTCCCTCTCAAACTCTTCTGGGGTGCTGGCAAGCACTAACTGGAACTTAGCTGCTCAGGCATATTTAAAGTAGTTTCTGGTCACCTTTTTTCTTTCACAGTTACAACTAAAATTGTTGCAGATGCCTTGGGCTCACAAACTGTAGAGGAATAAGACTACTGTTTTGTCCAGACTACTTTAAAAGTAAAGTAATAGAAGTACTCTAAAAGTAAAGAGAAGAAAATAGTGATGTCTAAAATGAGGTTTAGAAAGACAGGGAAGAAATCCAAGGCCTGCAATTCAAGATAAACTTAATGTCAGGTAAAGTTCAAGGAGAGATTTATTATAACAACTGAAAGCAAACACCCCCTTGTTTAGGTTATGTTTATTGTTTTTTAGGCATCACCTTGGTTTCCAAAAGCCATGACAAGTTTGCTTAACACACAGCCCGTTCCTTTACATCTTCTATACATGGCCATTCTCAGGCTATGCTTCTCAATTCAAGCCAATATGTAAGGAGATGAGTAGGGAACACATAGGAACTGGAGGTAGAGGGAAAAATACACTACCTCTATCTATTCCATAGCAACTTGGCAAATCTGCTTGCTATATCAGTTTCCAAATCTCTTCAATGATATAATAAATTAGGGAACACAGAAGGCATTATTGTGGATAACACCATAATCACAAATTGTTAACTCATGACTGAGGGGCACACAGAACCTCCAAACTTGCACCCTCTAAAGGAGTCAATTCATCTGTGCACATATAGTATACTTAGCATGAGAAAACTTTAATAAGATTAGTGTGAATGAAGAGAGAAAAAGAGTAGTAGCTTCCAAATAAAACACATGCCTTGTGGGTAAATGCCCAGTCAAACAGGATCAGCCCAAAGTGGGACCACTGAGGCCCAAACAACTCAATTCTAAGGCACCTTCTGACAGGTAACAGGAAAGGGATGAAAGGGGCTGGGCAAGACTGGAATAACAGGAGAAAAATCAAGATGATAGCTGCCATTGTTAATTTCCCCACATGTCTCTCACCCACATGTCTCTTTCAAGTGTCTCTATATGTCTCTTCTCCACATGTCTCCTCCAAGTCTCCCAAGTCCCTGGTGCAAGTCCAAAAGCAAGAAGCAAACACCCTTCTTGTTCATGTGTCTCTCTTTGTGTATATCCTGTTATAAAGGTTCGCATGGCTGCTCTGCTCCACCCATTAGTAACCAGTACCTACTCCAAGGCAGCTGCATGGAGGTGGGGCAGGGACCAACGCACCTCTCCTTTTATGGAGATGACTGCAGTAAAACTATTCAGGGAAACTAAATTTGATCAAGTAAGACCCCAGTTAAAGTCCATACTTTAAGCCTTTTTTTACCTCCTCACAGTAAGTTTGCAATTTTGAGCCTTAGTGAGCAAAGTAAAAACTATATAATCATGAAGAGGTGGTGGTGGGAACTGTGCTTTTTCCTTTAATATATAAGACATTATAACATAGTGGTTAAGTGCATGTTTTTACCTATATTCCATGGGTTTTGGAGTCAGATTGCTTGACTTCATATCATGGCCCTGCCACTTACAGCTCTGTGGCCTTACGCAATGTATTAGTTTATTCATTTGTAAAATAAGAAGAATAGCAATTCCTACTTTTTGATTAATATTGGGATAAAATTAATATGAGAAAAATTAATTAATTATAATTAGTATAAAATTAATTTATTTAATTAATAAAAATTAATATAAGAAAAAATTAATACAAGAAAAAATATAAGAAAAATAAAGTACTGGGCAAGCAGAAAGCATTCGGTAAAGGTTAGCTATTATGAGTATTTATAATTTAAAATCTTCTTTAATGGGCAACAACAAGTGTTGGCGTGGATGTGGAGAAAAAGGAACACTCTTACACTACTGGTGGAAGTGCAAACTGGCTCAGAAACTATGGAAAGCTGTATGGAGGCTCCTCAAACAACTGAGAGTGGAACTACTATTTGACCCAGCAATTTCACTACTGGGAATCTACCCAAAGGATACAAAAACACTAATAAAAAAGGACACCTGTACTTGCATGTTTATTACAGCCCTATTTACAATTACCAAGATATGTAAACAACCCATATGCCCCCAAACTGACAAATGACTGAAAAAGCTGTGGTATATTTACACAATGGAATATTATGCATCAAAGAAGAAAAATTTATGTCATTTTCAGCAACATGGATGGAGCTAGAGGGAATCATGTTAACAGAAATAAGCCAGAGGCCGGGCATGGTGGCTCGTGCCTGTAAGCTTCAGCCTATGAAGTGGCCGGCGCTAGGGATCGCGGTTCGAGTCCCACCTGGGGCCCAGGCCCGTAGCGAGACTGAGTTCCAAAAAAATAGCTGGGCGTGGTGACGTGTGCCTCTAATCCCAGCTACCTGGGAAGCTGAGGTTGGGGATTGCTTGAGTCTGTGGTACCCCGGGCAACGAGAGCCTGCGGTTCCACGGGCAAAAATAGCGAGACCTAGTCTCAACAAACAAAGAAACAAACAAAAAAGCAGAAATAAGCCAGAAAGAAAAAGAGAAATACCAGATGGTCTCACTCATATGAGGGATATAGGAAAAATAAGCAAACGAATGGACAAAAAAAAATCTAAAACTGCCAATAGAAATGAAGCATAGTGCAAGAGAAGGGGAGGAGGGAGAAAACGGGAGAGGGGGAGGGCACAAAAGTTATCGTTCAAGGGTGATAAGGTAATGGGAGAACCTCGGGATTGACAATGATGTAATTTATATATAGATCTAGATATGTGCAAACAATAAAAAATTAAAAAAATAAAATGTTCTCTTTTACCCATGTACCTAATTGGAGTCTGTAAGGAAAGCAGAAGCAGAGGTAGAGAGCAAGACTACCAGAACATTCCTCCTACCCCTCCTCCACAGGAGACCAAGGTTCTGAGGGGGATGTTCCTGATACACTAGTCAGCATGCTATCAGGATGTTTTGTAAAAAAATGTGCCAATGTTACCAAAGGTTTTCTTTGGATCACTTGCATGAAAATTACCAGAAGAGGAGAGAATTAATAAAATGAGGATTCCAGAGTTGCATTGAAAACCTGAAGAATCAGAAAGTCTGGGCCTTGGATCTACAACTGTACAGTTAATTTTTTTAATAGGCACCCCCAAGAATTTCTGATGCAGACTAAAGTTTGAGAACCATTGGATCAGACTTCATTTAGGTGAAGTTGGGTCACTGGTGGTGACCAGTGGCAGGATGTTTGTAAAAGTATATATTTGGAGAGATTTGGACCTGTAACCTCAGAGCAGATACAAAGATAATAAACTTAGTTTACATCAATAAACATAATTTGGAAACACACACACAAACACACACAAAGTAAGCACTAGTAACACCAATAACCATGTCACATGGTACTAGTATATGAATCCACGTTCATTTCCACCCAGGAGTTGCTTTAACTGCACTGTCTTCTGCTCTTAGGAAATTAACAGACTTTTATTGTTCTTTTTGAACTTAGGTGGCAAGATATCCTGTTTCTGGCCATAATAAACAAATATTTCATTTCTGCACCGCTAAGATTTTTGTCAAATGCATTTTTTGATGCTGGATGTAGCTCTCCATTTTGCCAGTAGGGAGCATAGTCAGTCTATTGATCTTGGGTTTTGTGTAACAAAGAATTCTGAGCTGGTCTATTTCAGTTATGGAAATCTTTTCCTGGGGCTTGGATAAAAGCTGACAAGGACTGCTTCTTTGTAGGTAGGAAGGTGACCCTCCGGGTGGATTGCTCATTTTTTCAAGACAGCAGAATAAAACTTTGTAATTGAAAACTTTTATATCTGGAAAGCATGGTCTCCTGGACGTAGCACTCCATAAAATGAAAACTGGTCCTTCTTTCACAAGTAACATTCAATCCAATTGAGCACTTTGGAATAAAGTGTGAAATATGAAGTGTAAGAAAACTTATGAGACAATGAGTTATTCTATTTCTGAAAACAACATGATTTGGCTTGTGGAATTAGACACCTGGAGGAAAATACTTGAATACTTGATGAAAAATAAATTTCAACATTTTGTGAGTCCCTGTTTTTTTCCCTAAGCTCTTAGACCTCTTAATTATCATCTAAAAAAGGAAACAAAGTCTAAGGATTTTGGAAATTTAGGGAAAAAAGTAAAACACCCATCCGTCAGCTTTCCCTTTCTTTTAACCTTTGGGAATCAATATGTCTGAGACCACCTTCAAATGAATTTTTTTCTCAGTTTTTCCTGTACACATTCATAAACTTAAAGGGAAGGAATAGTTGATTAATAAAATGCAGACATGTAGAATTTTTGTGTCGAAATCTCTCAGTAGTTAAAGTGGGTTTTGTTCTTAAGACACCTAAATATAACACTGGGGAATGTTGGCTAATATTTTTGAATGCCCACAATGAATGTGTTGTAGGGAATCTGTTTGTGTTGGTTGGCTTTAAGACTGTGAATAACTTTCAAACTAGTAAATTTTTTTTTCCTGGTGGCCTAAATAGTCATCGTAGTTTCTCTGAATATAACAGCTTATGCTCCTGGGATTGGTCTATAAATTGGTTACAGTCTTTTATATCTCCAAAGCCATGTTCATTGAGATGACAGATGGGATCCATTGATGGTGCAAAGAGTGAAGGCTTAGAAAAATAAGTGTGGATTATCGGCTACTTGAAAGAAAAAGGAAATTTCCCTGGGTGACAGTAAAATAAAACTTGTTTTTTTCTGGCCGTAAAGTCTCATGTCTGCTCTGTGGATGATGTGTCGTGAAATTTACTCTGCTCTACTAGACACATTTTGATTCCCCATAAAGAAGAAGATGAACTTTCTCTAGTCAATTTTAGTATGTCAAAACAAAACCTCTTTGATGAATAATATTCATGTATAAAGGTTCACTCCAAAAACTGATGAGGATTTTGAAAAAGCAAAACTCATCCTCATATTTTTCTTCAAAATAGTAATCTGTTTTGATACAGAAATAATTAGAAAGTTCTTTTCTCTCCTTTTATCAAGGAGTTAAAAATTTCCAGGTATTATTGACAATCCCTGCCCCACCACCACCCCTGGTGCTGGTCAAGATTTACAAAAATAACAACCTTGCAAAAGATAATGACATTTAGAGTTATTTGCTTTATGATATACTACCTTGGAGTATAATCTACAGATTTCAGAAGTTGCATGCCTTTGTAATCAATCCAGATGTGGGGTCAATCCTCAGTGAAATTGTGAAGTAGTAAAATAATGTTTGGTTTTCTGTTCAAGTTAGGCTTTTGCGTTATAGCACTTTTAATTCAAGGAATCCTGTCCATGCTTTCTCAACATATCCTTTTTGCTTCCCATTCCACCCCCCCCCCATTTTTTCCCCTTTACTTATGGTCCCATTCTTTGAGTTAATCTCATAGACTGATTTGTAATTATATGATTATGGTGTTAATCTGTTAATGTTTTGTTACTTCCCAAGTAATTTATTTGCATTTGACAGATTTTGAGTGACAGGAACTTAATACAAAGGGATGACTTTAATAATTGGGATTCTAAGTCCTGAAACAAATTCCCAGGTGTGGCTGAGATTGGCAGTTGCCTCTCCCAGCAAGACATTTCGCCTTTTTCACCAAGAACAGCATAATTTGGTGTGATAATGGGCTCAGAACAAAGACAGTTATCAGTCTCTTTTGAAGCCACATTTGGCCATTTGGCTAAGTTCAGGTTTATAACATATAAGTGAAGACTCCCTAAAAGACAGAGACTGGTCTTTTCTCCTGCCCAGGGTTCTTTGTAAGGCCAAATTGAAATGTGCACATGGCAGTTAGATGTTCTTGAGGACGGAAACCACATACTGAAGGTGGTGCAAGATATCACACGGCTCAACTGACCCGAATACCTGCACTATCTACTGCTACCTTTTTTGAATTACATCATTTGAGGACTTTCTCTATGCAGCTAAACTTGTTTCTAAGGGGACAGTAAGACATATGTCTTTGGTAATGAGAATTTTGAGTATCTCACAGCAAAACTGGTATGCTAATTCTGAAAAAAACAAAACAAAACAAAACAAAACAAAAACCATCACTGTTGTCTTTTGAAAGAAAGACATTCTTGGTCTCTGAGAGCATATGGAGAAGACTTGCTATACTGAATCCTTCTGAAAAAAATTCTCTCTTCTACTTATTTGTTTAGAGGGCACAGATCTTATATTGCCACATGTATTATAAGTGACCAGACAACTAAGAGATTAACCTATTGTCTATCTGCCATGCTAGTGTCTAGCAGAGCAGAATGCTGGGTTATTCATCTCTTGTTGATGATATTAGCATAACAGTTACCTTAGATTGACATGCCCTGGTAGAAAGATATTCAAAGAGTAGTTTGAAGGAAGAGGAAATGTAAAAGGTCAACCATGAACCATTTGGATTTGAACTTGATATTATTTAGCATAATCAAAACATCAAAAGCTATTACTGGGAACATGGAAGATTTACATCACAGACATATGCCAGATAATTATACATGACTAGAGAAACATTGCTATAAAGAGACAACCCCTCTCCAAGGAATGTATTTCAGTGGTCACCATGAAACCATGAGTCAGCATAGACATGGGTTCTTTTGCAAAATAAGCAAGCTAAAATCCCTGTGTTCTATTTGCAGCTTGTCACAAAGCTTCTTTTTCTACTCTCTACTTCAGCAACTCAGTGGCAGCTAAGGCCTTCCCTCAGAACCTCCTACCTATGGTAGGTGGCTTGCTCTTGGCTCACTGATGATTGCTATGTGTATGAGCCTGGTTTGTGTTTTAGTAGCCAACGTCTGTGTAAATGTAAGACCAGCAGAAATCCTGTTGTCAGTGGAAAATTCAGAATGGCAATTGACAGCATCAGCACAGAAAGGTAAATATAAACTACGTATTTCTATCACTGCTGGGGATTATCTCAGCGCTATGAAGTTAGTGGTGGTGGTGGAGGTTTCCTTTGTTTTGGTTGAGGCTTAATCTGTCCCTTGGTACAATCTGCCTTTCTAGTTCTGATTTCATTTTTTTGGAAGGACAAGTCTGAGTATCAAATAGAGTGAATGGAGGAAAAGGTAGACAAATGGAACTCAAATTTCAAAGGAACTACGCAAGTGACTAGTCACTTGTTAGGTTACCGATGCCAGGTTGATTATTGATCCAGACAGATGATCAACGCAGTCCTTGGGGTAAGTAGCTTTCAGTCAAGTTAATTAAAAATACTAGAGAAGACTTAAGAGCAGGGCTTTGGTATGAGCCATGAACCCTTTTTTGTGTATATTCATACCTGGTTTTTAATACGGAGCCACATTTCTTTCTTGTTAGGGAACAGCATGTTGTCAGCAGAATTAAGCCCCAGAACGAAACTTCTTCAAAAAAGGAAAGCCAAAATGAAATCATTTTTAAAGGATATAAATAAAATAGATCCACGCATTTCCTGACAGCCTGAATGAGAAGGTCCATATTTATATTAGTAAGCTTTCAGCGTTAGACTTTAGGAGCCAAAGTGACAGTTTTGGACTCAGCCAGACAGTGAGCCTTAGCTATAAAGACTCAAAATAGATTTCCTTTGCCCCTAGTCCTGCCAAAGAGCCATTTTAGGTGTGCAGGAAGGCGCTGAGCACACTAATGCATAGTGCCCTTCTACTGAGTGGAAGCAATACATGGCTTCGCCTCACCTGACTTTTCTTGATTGGAATTTAGATTCCAAAAGAATCTGAATGGTAATATAATATTTCTTGCGATTTCACAGCAGATATGCTTTTTGATTTTTCTATATGGACTCATGGAAAGTTGAGAAAAAATTGCAAAAAATCTGCATTTGCTTTATGGAAATAGATCGTGGAGCTGTGGGCAATCATTGATGCTTTTGATCATTCTGAGATTACAGGAATTCCTCATACGTGTATCAAGAGATAAGGAATAACAAAAATGGATTTAAGTAAGATAAGAACTTCCATTTCAAATTGCTATAGGACTCAAAGCTAACATTTTATGAATAATATTTTGAAAAGCCTTGTTGCTGTGCTCTCTTACAGTCTTTTTCTTCCAACTTCTTCCCTCTCTCCTTTTCCATTGCCTCCAATTTAGACAAATACTAAAGACTGCCTACCTGCTTCTGTTATATGTTTTCAGTACCATGCTGGGTTCTGGACAGAGCAAAGTGGGAGAAGTTGTGGACATTCTTTTAGAACTTGCAAGTTAAACTCTTATGTACATTATTTGTGCATTGAATGATATATTAACTTTTACAGGCATAGAATGAAGGAGAAAGGATTTAGATTTCATGTTTAGGTAAGTAGAAAATGAGATTTAAAAAAATAATCTCTTCAAATTAGTGAGAGAAAACTCTGTAAAAGAAGTGGGATGACTGGACAAATAGAGCATGAAGCTAAAGTGCCTGAGCAGAGCAAAGGGAATGGTGGGAGAAAAGGAAGAAGAGACGGTGGTTAAGGGTAGTTTGAGGAAGGAAGGTTAAGGGTGGTTTGAGGTTTGAGTGCAACTGAGGCCTGATCCTTAAGGTAGTAAATAGTTATTTTAGACTTTTGGGAAAAGAAATAGCATTTGTAACATCTCTAAGTGATAAATTCCATGTAAAAGCATTTATTTGAGCTTCAGTCTTTAGCCTGGAAGCTTCAGACAGGAGGACACTATAACAGTTATGTCAAAAATAAAACTGTGGCCTGAACTATGAGCATAATTGAGGGATGGTTTAGGAGGACAAACTGGAAGTGGTTGGTGAGAGGTTGGAGTGATAGAGAGGGATACATTAGATTTAATACAAGGTCTCTGACTTGGGAGTTTAGAGTTGCTTTGGTGTTATTTCTTGTGACTGGCAGTTGGGCTTAGGAAAGTTTGGTAAGAGAGGCACCTCCAACTTCAGTGGGGTTGGTCTGAGGGAAATACAGAGCATGAAGTAGAGTCTACATCGGATGCAAACCACGGACAAAAATCCATGATATGAGAGATCATATCTCCTCTTTTTCCAATACGGCTGAGCTTTTATGAAGTGGCAGAAGAGTGTGTTCGGGTTTGTTTGTTTTCTGTTTTGGCTTGTTCTTTCTAAGTGTGAGGTGATGGGAGTGGTTCTTATATTTTCTTTTGAAGTCATGGTCTGCCTGATTAAGGGGATCACATGTTCCCAATGTGGAATTATACAGGGGCTGCAGTATCTCATTTAAGTAAGAAATGTTTCCTGGATTAAAGCAATGTGAGTAGGGGCTCTTAGTACATATGTAAATATGTAATATCTTGCAAAATGTGATGTGGAAACTTCTATGGCTCTTGTGCAAGCTTGTGTGCATGTGTACACATGTACATGGCCTGCCATATTCGACTGGAGTTAGTTGTGTATAAGTTTCTGTATTTGGGTTTCTGTATTTTGTATGTCCTATCTTTCTTGGGAAATAATGAGTGTACCCTCTACTTAATTTGTATCCCACACAGAGCATAGTATATATAGTATAATGCAAACTGCATAAACTTGAGTGTCTCAGGAATTTAAAATTATTGGCTGATGTGAAAACCAATGCTAAAATAAATAATTTATTTTAAAACAATGATAGAGGAGACTCATAAAGCCCATAAACCTCAAATTAACATCATATCTTTACATTCCTCTATTTCAAGTATAAATTAAGACTTCAACTCCAAAGTTCTAGATGTCTTCTAAATCATTACTAAAAAACAATTTTTTTTAGTGATTTTCTAGTGATATTTTAGTGATGCTTTGTTAGGTATATTTTATTGTGCTCCCTTTCTGTGAAAACTGCAATCCAAATATGCAAGTATGCAAATTATCAATGAATAACTGGTTAATCATAACTCAGCTTTTGCAAATCCATTTCTATTTACTTCCTCAACTGTTAAATTGTATGTGTTGTGGGGGGAGTGGGTGGGTAGTAATGGCACCTGGTCCACAAGCAGCTTGGTGAAGATTTTGCTATTTGAAAATGGTTTTCCAATATACAGTGCCAGACAGATATTTTCATGACACAATAACTTTGAAATTTAGCAAGGAAGGGGGTTACCCTGAAATGAAACTAAAAGGGGCTGGAACATTAAAGTTAACATTATTCTCAAATTACTTTCTTTTCTTCCTCTGCCCCCCCCTTTTTTTGAGACTAGGTCTCCCTATTTTTGCCTGGGGAACCACAGGCTAACGTTGCTAGGATTACAGGCATGCGCCACCACACCCAATTATTTTTGGGGACTAGGTCTTGCTTTGTTGTCCCAGGTAGGACTCGAACCGGGATCCCCAGACTCTGCCATGACTCCATAAGCTGTTGCTTACAGGCACGCGCCACTATGCCCAGCTTTCTCTTCCTTTTTCTAAGTAAACTATCAGGCAATTGGGAACTAAACCTTACCTTCCTTTGAGAAAGTAACACACTGCTAGTTCCTTGTGGTTTTGAACGGGGAAAAATCCCATTCGACCCCTTCCCTTAGTAATTTCCTGTTTCTAGGAATGTTATTTACAGGTCCTCTTTCCCTGGCAATTGCCTTGAAAGATTATGTAACCAGACACTGATCTAAACAAAAGTCAGACCTGAAGTTATAAAAACTTGAACTAGTCCATAGTTGCGTCCTGTTTACTGGAGGAGAGCCTGGGTCTCTTTTTGCTAGGTTAGCTTTCTCCTTTGCTAAGTCTCAGCACTTGAAATATTTTAGTGTTGACCTGCTGTGACTCACTGCCTGTCCAGTGGCTTAATAGATGCTTAAGCAAGTCCACAATATGTCTCTCAGATAATTAAACACCGAGACTAGGAACAAAGGACATGCTTATATTCCTCAGTTTATGGGAACATTTTATCATCAGCTCCTCATTTTCACTTTCTCAATATAGCATCGTAAAATATGGTATTTGAGAACCCTTTTGCTTTGCCCTTTCCTACTACCAAACCTGATGGAATGCATCTTTCCATCATTGTCATATCATCCATGTTAGACAGATCTGCTCCATTTCATTTTTGGGAAATATTCATGGGAAACACTTACCCAGTGTGTTCAGCAGCAATCAGGCCATTGATGATGATGTAGAAGTTTATTAGGACATGAAGAGAGGAATTACCTACAAGTCATTCTAGATTACTGGCTAACAGAAGCCAAATGCTTCCTAAGCAGAAATTCTTTGGATAGCATGCATTTATTATATGTAGGCTGCCAAGAAGTTTAAGCACTTGAGCTCAAACTTTTTATTAGACCCTCCCCAGCATGCGGGCCACCCACCAGTTGCAAGGCATGATGACACGACAGATAACCCGCCCTCCTTGGTAACAATATGGATATGGGTAGTAACCCAGTAAAGGTTCACAGACGCGGCGGCAGTAGCGGTTGCCTCGACGGCAGTAAATACAACAATAACCTCTCTCATCCAGCATGGGGTCAAATTCTATTCCATTTTCAGTCTGAAAGAAGAAAAAGCCAGTGTTGGAAGGGAAATTTCATTTGGAAACGAACCACCAAACAGGGGAGGACTGGAAGACTATGTTGAGTTGGGGACTGGTGAGAAATTAAAACTCCTGAGTCGGATCGTGGAGATACATCATTCAAGATCAAGACTGATTTTGAATGAACCTCCAGGGTATTCCAAGTTTCTTAAATATATTTTGTTCAAACCACAACCATTCATCCAATGACCATGATCTGAGGAGTAGTGAATTTGGTGAGGGCTCATTATTTTTTGTCTGAGTTGAGTGACAGGAACATAACTCACATAGTCATTTATTGGAAGGTCTTCCTCACTTGCTTGTCTGGTGTGACGGGTCTTCTCCACCTTCACTTGAGGGACCACCCACTGCTCATTTTGTTCAATGCCTTTTTTTTCATTGGTTGGAAAGTGAAGATCTTCACCATCCTCCTCAAAATCTTGTAACTCTGAAACTAAGATAACACACACCAATCTGTATTTATACCAACTTTTGCTCAGCAAAAGTTTCTGTCAGTAGAACTTGGGGGGATAACACTTGGGAGTAGGCACTTCCATTGTGTTTTCTCACTGCCATCATTTTGGTAGGCTTTAGCCACTTTCCCCAAGCTCCTTAGGTTGATATTTTCAGGAAATTTTCTAAAACAAATCTGACTATTCCCACATATACAGACCTCTTCTTAGCTTGCTTGACTTTAAACACTTAGGGCTTGGCCTCATTAGTAGACTAAAATAAAAACTAAATACAGGGGCCTTCTGTGTCTCCGCAAAGATTTTACCCGCAGCAGGTTCTTAGATTTGATTTGGTGCCCTCGTCTTTCTTCCTCTTCCTGTCTCTTGTCTTATATTTTCTTTAATTTTCTATTTAGAAATAACCTTAGATTTATAAAAGAGTTATAAAGATAGCACAGAGTTCCTTTATACAAGTCTCCCCTAATGTTAGTATCTCACATAATTATGGTACAATGATCAAAACTAAGAAATTAGCAATGATGCAATACCATTAACTAAAACTGCAGGTTTTACTTATATTTCAGATTTCAACTAATGTTCTTTAGAAAGGGGATGCCAAGGCAGAAGTTCTAATTTCTAATTCAAGATACCACATGGCATTTAGTTGTCCTTTTTAAGGTGAAAGATGCCAGCAGATGCCTGCCTTGGTAGAGCAGCAACTTCCGGGTAATATACTAATTTGTGCTGCAGAGAAGGAATTCTATACTAGCTGCACAGAACAAGACATCCAAAGACTTTTGCCTTCTCTGTGGTAACTGGAAGTTGAGAACTAGGAATCTTCTTTCTTGTAGCCCTGAGGTACTTTTACAGTGATTTCTAAAAGAGCCATAAATATTTGTATTACAGCCACCATCTTATCTTTTGGTGAAAATGACACCATTTGACACAGAGAATCTATCTTGGGAGAGCAGAGTATTTTAGTGCCACTGTTTTGGGTTGGGCCCATCAGTGGTTTGAGCAATACTCTGGTACCCTGTCTGCAATGAATACAGATGTGCAAAGAAAGACAGATTAGGATTTTTGCTATCAATAGTCACATTAAGGTGGTGTTACCTTTGCTGGGATATTTAAAAGCCTGTCAGCATTAATTTATCTGATTTATAACTTGGCTGAGAAAAATTCACTTCTCATTGGCAGTCAGCATTTACAGTTTCATCTAAGAAGATATAAGCTGATCATTTGTTTTCCTAGAAATGTAGTCTCTGAGTGCTGGCAGCATTAACCTGTTACTGACTTGAAGGGAGAAGGAGGAAGAGGAGATGGAGGAGGTGGTTGGAAAGGAAGAGGTGGAAGATGAGGGAGAGGGAGGAGGTGCAGGAGGAAGAGGAGGAAGTCTTACCTGCTATTAAAGTGGGATTGATCCAGTACATGGTCACATTATCACAAATCTCCAGAATTTTAGAATTTTTAAGAAAGTCTCGATTTTCAATTGGCTTTTCTGCTGGAACCCAAATCACTGACTGTTCAAAGAAAGTTGTGGTAATTTCTTCATTCTGAGGGAAGAAAGTATATCAGGTGGGGCTATGCAGAGAAATTAATAAAATGAATGAGACTATATTGGATACTAAAAAACTGCTCATTTTGAATTTAAATAACAATTCTAGTCCCAAGGCTGTCAATGATCCTGCTCTGAGCTTTGCATGCAGTAGGCACCCTTGGGAGAGTTAAGGATTGATTCCTTCCCTCTTGGGTTTAACAGTAAGGCTGTTCACTGAAACAGTTACCATTCCTTTAAAGTCAGGAAAGCTCCCCATCATTTTCTGGGCCTCCCACTGGGCCATTGCATTTTAATTTCGGCTTCTGGAACACTGAGTTATTTACAGTTCCCCCCCCCTTTTTTTCCCCTCTCCCCCCCCCCCTTTTAAATGGATATTGTGAGCAACTGCCTTGTTTTAGGTTTACAGCTAAGGCTGCAACCAGTACTTGATCTCAAGCTGAAAAAATTCAAACTGAGGAGATCAATTAAATAGAAACCAAACATAATATTTTGGTTTTACAAGATTAGCCTGTTAAAGGTAGCTTGTTATAGTACCAAAGATGTCATCTTTTGTTTTAAAGTCAATCCTACAGTCTATGACTTCACTGGCTGTAGCCTCATTTTTATCACTTTCATTCTAGATGTTTAGTGTTTATCTTCTAAAATGCTTTTTTCTTTACATGACTTTTCTTATATTGTCAAGAATGCTGTCATTTCTTCTGGAAGCGGATGTCTTGTATATTGAGTTCTTGTGTTTTGAGGTGCAACCATTCATTTAATACTCTTAATAAGATATTTCATTTTCTCTTTTCCTTTTTTATTTTCTTTTATACTAGCTTTATGGTTTCAGTATATGATTTATCCTCTGAAATATATTTTTGTATATTTTCAATCCTGCTCATTTACAATTTTTAAGTCTTGGTTCTTTTGCCCTTGACTCTATAAAGACCTTGTACTGAAAAGACTGTATAAAAATGAAGTTGGTATGCTGACTAGCTTTGTTAGTGAAATCAGGGCTATTTATATACCTGTTCTACATGTTTAGCATGCACAAACCATGGATACAGTGGTGAGGGAAGAATAGAATAAGAGGGTTTTTTTTTCATCCCAGATCATGAATTTGTCTCATAAAAAATTTTATAGCTTGAATTGAAAAGAATAGGGTTTTCATGTAGATAAAATAATCTCACTCAATCAGTCTCACTCAACTCTATAAATAATTGCATTATTTAAAAGATTTGGCAAAATTAATGGGAGGATAAATAAGGGTCAAAGTGAGACCTGATGGTTCTCTTGCATCAGTTCAGGCCCTCATTACAGACTGGTCCTACTCAATGCTTACCTTATGTTTTGTAAGAAAGCAGTATATGATATTGAATATAGCAACTTTTCATTTATCAAATGTTTTCTCATCTTTCCTCATCTACTAATATCCTAAGTAATTCCCAAAACCTGGGAATTTTTCTGTTCTGCTGCTGCATCTACCTCATATTTGTTAAAAATATAGTCCCCAAGTTTCCACTGCTATAAACCTTGGGGGCAAGAACATTATGTTTAAGGAAATCTTTTTCTTTTCTTGAAAATTCTAGAAATAAGGGGCTGAAATCCTCTGGTCATGAGAAGACCAATAACAAGTTTAATGTCCATGGAAGTCAATGGTAGCATTGAGGTTTGGGTAAGGGAGATGAATAAGTGTTCCTCTCCATACTTAACATATACACCCTGCCAAAAATAAAAGGAAAAACAAATGGGTGGATGAAAAGTAGGAAGGAGAGAGTTGTGTAAGAGAGAAGTGAAAAAAATGGGGTAGGGGAGAGAGAAGAAAGAAAAAGAGGTATTTATGGTACAGAGAGAGGCCATGGCCATTTCCATCATGTCACTGTAGATGTTCAATTAAGCACTAAAGTAAAACAAAATAGACATTGTTTCTTCCTGGCTACAGTGTGGGTTTGCTACTACAATATGGTCTTAAGAAAGGGTTCCCTTTCTTCCTCTGCTAACATCAACACATTGTAATTTAGACAGAATGTCAGAAAAGATAAAGAATGTCAAGGCCTTTATCGATGGGTATATTTTAGGTAAGAATCCTCCATTTCCCACTAGTGGTAAGAACACCAGTTATTGTGCTATTACCTTAGGTTATCTGACCCTGGCAGTGTCTTTCTAAAGTGTTCATATTACATGGAAGGTCTCACCCACTTAGCTTTTGCCTTTCATGGTGAGGGTAAATGCAGATTATTCCATTAGCAAAACAACATAAAATAGTAAAGTGAATGAACTGAAATCTTTAAAATAGGTGAATGTCAGTGTGACATAATTGACAAAGATCCAGGTGGCCTTGGGACTTGTTTTAAAGGACTTTATCTTAGCAAGGATTGATTTAGTCTCTCTGGCTCACTCCTCTTACTAGAAATCTTTGATGTGGAAGCAAATGCACATAATGGGTATTCGATGTAAAAGTATGACCTTTAAAAGGCTTGAGCTCAAGATCCCAATCTGCTCCTTCCTGGCTATGTGACTTTGGACAAGTCATTTTCAGTTCTGGGCCCCAGAAAATGGAGATAATTGAAGAATCTATCTGTAGAGTCCTTGAGAGAATAAAATGATAGTAAAACATTTAGCACAATATTTGGCATATAGTTAGCACCCCCAAATCATGGTATTCACTACCAGTATTATTCTTCCTACTTACCTCATCTATTTCTTCCTCTGGTTCAGAAAACTCAGGAATCACTTTAATTTGAGTTTTGATGAAACATTTCTGAAGACCTACAAAGTAGATGCCAGTGTAGCCCTATAAAAAGACAAAGTTTGGAAAATAACAAAACTTACTGAAATTGCCACAAATGAGACCCAGGACCTGTCAGGGTCTGAGGGGAGGCAAAATTTGAATTCAAAGACAAAGTTTTGTCTTATAAATTAAACAGAAGCACTAACTCAAGCATTCTAATAACTTAAGTGGAACGCCTTATTGGGGAGATAGCCAACTTACATTTTTGAAGTCATGTACTTCTAATGTTTCATCAGTGCCATTTCCACTTCTGAATATTTCGGTTCTGGTCACGGGATCAATTTCCATGTAAATCTTCTTCTTCTCTCCATTGCTGTAGAAAGTGTGTTCCATGTCATATGTCTGGGAGAACAGAAGAACACAAGCTCTAAGATATTCAGTGTGTCTCTTCGTAAGGCACTTTAACTGGCTTATATCTGGGGCAACTTCTCTTTCCAGAGGCTTTATGTGAGGTGTCATCACCACAGTTTGCCTTTGGGAATTCTCAAGATTAAAGCGAGGAACTTCTTGGCACTGGAGCTGAGATGGGGATCCCTTCGGAGCCAGTATTTTATATTTAAGTCAAGTTGCTGAGCTAATTACTAAGAATTCCAACAGTTTTCTTGGCAGCATTGACTAAACAGCAAATGATATTTTACAAACCAGTCTGTAGAGTATTTTTCCCTTGAGTTAAACAGAGGAATCACCTCAAACCAATGCTTCTTCTGTAAGCTATCACTTCCCATTCCAACTGCTCAGTGCTTACTCCCTATGAGAATCATTGAGACTGAGAAAACTATTTGAGGACATTTAGAATGATAAGTTATTGCTCTTTGTCTCCTTATCTATTCATAGGCTTGAACATTGTCTAAACAGTCTTGGATCCTTCCATTTTAGAATTTAAAAACTGTGCTGTTGGGCCAATATCAAGTCATCATCTTACCTTACCCACCATTGGTTTCTGTTTGCCCTTTAAAGCTCAGAAAGCATTTACTGTCTTCTTTAACCTTATCATTTGTAAGGTTATAACCAACCTCCGTGTATTCTTCAGTTCTGTTTTCCAAACCTGTTTCTATTGACATCAAGGTGTCCAGATTCTCTCATATGCTGCATTCAACAACTGAATCTGGTGCCCCTGCACTAAAAAATATGTGATCTCCCAACAAGAGTGTTTCAGGAAGGTTATTTATCAGGTCTTTCTAGGGGTTAAATAAAAACCCCAGATTTACTCTGCTCTCGTAAAGAAATATTTTTTCAAAGGATTGAGAGAACCAGTCCAATAGAGTGTTCCAGTATGGTGATAAACCTATTACCTATAACTGAGAACATACCTATTGCTTGAAGCAAATAATAAAGCTAAAGGGACTAGCTTCCTGTCACTAACTAGGCCAGACTTGATGGAAGTTCATCTTATTCCTGTTAAGCCTTTGGCTATCAAATTTTTTTTGCTGTCATTATTCTTTACTAAAACATCTTAGAAAATTAAAGCAAGTCATTTACATAACCGATGATGCTTTCTAATGATACAGTTCCTAGTGGCAACCTTTTAGAACTTGCACTGAGTTGGGCTGTTGGGCTGTTTTTTAATCTGCTGGTGTCCATGACTGAATGTTAGTTTAACCTGGTCAAATTTTCCCCAACTCAAGTAGAAAAACAAGTTGGAAGATTTGTAGAAACAATGTTACTTGAAGCATGTAAAGTCTCTGTAGTTGCTGAATAGGAAAACAAGAGAGAATGCCATTAACTCTTTCTAACCCTACAGTGCCTTAAGCATCATTGACACTTGGTTGAAGTTCACCTACCAATGGTAGCTTTTTTCCCCACTAAAGAGATTTTTAAACATTAGCAAGGTCTTTTATGAGACCATATTAAAAATGTAAAGGAAAACAGCATTTAAAATCTTCCAGTAATGACACAGTTAACTCAGGAAGTCTGGTCTGGTTTGTGACAGGTAGCAAATGCCTTTAGGCTTTTTATTTGCTTCTAGTTATAAATATGTCCTCAGTTCCTGCTCTGCAGCAGGCTTGAGTAACTTCTACCTATGACAACAAATTGAGCTCTCAGTCGGCCTGACCTAAGTAGAGAGGAGAGAGGCATCTACTTCAGATCCAGTCTTGTCAGATCTCCCAACTGGGGGCAGATTTCTTCAGAAATACTATCCATTGTTGAGACAAATGTCCACAAGACTAGTCACTAGGGGATGTGCTGGAGGGTGGGGGGGTGTTTGTTCCATCAGTTGCAACACTGATGGACTGTTGCATGGAAAAATTAGGTTAGAGACTAGGGGATGTTGGAAAACTGCCTACCTGGGCAAAAGAGAAAATACAGACTGTATTTCCAATCATTGGTAGAAGACTATGGAACCATACCAGTGACATTTAGCATTTCAGCATGCTTCTGTGGAATGAGTTTTCCTGCACTCTTGGCAATGTACTTCACTTGGACACCTTGCTAGATGAAAACTATTGGAAACTGCCAAGCTCAGCAGATCTTGATTATTTTCAGCATTCCTTCAAAGAGCTTTGGGTTTTGTTTGTTTGGTTGGTTTTTGGTGAGAAGTAAGAGTTCATTCTGATTGTATTGGTTAGCCAGTTTCTTGACTTTCTGTTAGCAATGGCAGTGTACTAAACACAGTGGGATCAGAATGAACTCAGTTATGTCTAAATCTGGGGAAGGAAGGGGGTGAGTGTGGGAAGCTGTATGTTCAGTCCGATGGAATTCTGCTATCAAAGGTGTCCTTCTGACAGTGGAAGGACACTTTCCTTTGTCTAGGAAGATGATGCCAATGGCCCAGTTTGGACTGTCTGGGAATGGGTTTGAACAAATCCAGACATACTGTCTCGCTTGGGTCCCTGTGGAGTACGTTGCCTGGTAATGGCTATGCAAGCTCCACTGGCCAATACGAAGACTGAGCTCATACCTTTGGCCTCAAAAGTACTTTTCTCTCTACTTAGCTCCCTGGTTTCGAGATGAGGGTGTTCCTGGAGACAAAGAAACAAATGGTTTTGTCCTCTCCCAGAGCAAACTTAAGCAGAGACAGCATGAGTGGCCTGAAAAAAGTGTGAGTGAGCTCCAGTAGCTCATCTCAGAGTGTCTTCAATTCAGTTTTGTTCCGGGAGGAACAGAGCAAGGACCGAGTATGATGAAGAATACACTTCTGCCAAACTGGCAAATAGGGCCCGTTAATCTTTGGTGCTTCTAATTTCCCTCTTCTGTTGTGTTCATATCCTGTTCACTCTGTGCCCCTCTGTCCCTCCCCGCTCATCCCATTCCCCTCTATCTTTTAGTATCCTGTCTAGACATGAAGGAATCTTGTGGTTCTTCAGGTTCCTTATGTCAGAGAAGAAATCAATCTGACAAACGATTTCACGCTCAGTTGTTAGCGATGGGTATTTGTTAACAACAACAACTGAGTGTGGTACTTACTCAAAGGGTTGAATTTCTAAGAGTGAATTTAAGCATATTGGCACCAAGAATAGGAGATATTGGAGAGGAAGCAGGGGTCTTTCTAGCACCACTCAATGAGTTCCTTCTTCATCCACCTGTAAGCCTGATTTTTCCTATAAGAACCTGAATCCTGGAGTGGAACAGGGAGGGTAGTAGAGTAGAATATGACTCAGAAATGAAATGAGATGAATGTGTGGTTATGCCCAGGGAGTGAGAGATATAAAAAGACAGCACAGACAAAACATGGAGAGCATACAAACTCATTTCTCTTCCCCTCTTAGGAATTCATTCCTCAGTCCTGTTAAATCCTCCACTCAGGCAGCAAATGAGTCCTAACATCCCCCTTTCACACTTTGCCCTGCTTTCTTGCTTCAATTTGTGACAGTCTCTAAGATCAGAAAAGAAGGCATTTTATGAAGAGTAGAGTAGCCTTAGACCTTAGTGTGATGGATCTGTTGTGGGGGCAAGCAGCTTTAGCCTGTCCTGAAAGGGATTTGAGGACATTTGGTTTGGGTTTGTTTTCTGAAGCCTGTGATAAATCTAACTGCTCTTTTCTCCACCTTCATCCTTTTCTGTCTGTTTATGAGGCCTACTCTCCAAAGGTGAAATACATGCTCAGAATAGCTGGCTAGCGGTGTTAGACTGGAAGAAAGGGAAGGGAAGGCATTGTACCATCCTAGTCTGTGGGGATCAAAGGACCTCTGGATGTTCTTTACCAAACACAAAGCAGACAGATTGTCTCTTATGCAAAGTTGGACTTCTGCATCTTCAATCACCAGTTCTGAGTCCTGAAAAAAATTGGCTTAAGTAGCACAGACATTCCTCTTTTTCAACAAGAGAAAACATTTCTTTCATCTGCAAACTCAAGCTGGCTGGGAAATTTTCCCCTACCCACCACCACCCTGCCCCCCCTTATTCTTAAAGACAGTTGAAGAATACTGGAAAAAAAAAATCCCTAGACAAAGTCCTAGTCTCAGCTCTTCCCCTTGCAAGCTTTGTGACTTGGAGCAAGTCACCAAGTATCTCTGGAAGCTTCATTCCCATCTTTATCTCACATCCTTTGCCAGATGCAATGTTTTGCAGTTGACAAAATAAGCTTCACTCAGACATGGGTTGACACCTGTCACATTGACTGTGGGTCTGCAGAGCACTACCTGCTGATCACCTGGGGTGTGTTCTCTTTGCAGCCCCACCCCCATTGCAACCATTAAAGGACAGCTCCCTTTCAAGAGTCTGCCTTTCCTTGCTGGTTCCGTCTAAGTTGTTCAGCAAATGCTGACTGGGGACAGTGAAGGAACTGAATAAGGTGACCACAGCAACTCTCTGTAATGGGTGGGAGCTGCCCCTGAGCAGCCCAGAACAGGAGCTGAACGAGTGAGAGTTTCTGTAGAAGGGTAGACTTGGCTGACATAATGGTTTTAGAGGAAAAGAAAAGGAAGAGCGTTCATTTAAAAAATGTTGATGTGGCACCATCTGGTGAAGATCAGTTCCCAGCTAAAGAGATTCCAGCTACAACTCCAACTTTTTCCCTGAGGGTATGAATGCTTCTCCAGATCCACAAGTATCCACTAAACTGCTTTGTTAGAAAAGCCCAGGACACCTGAGAGGGAAGCTTATCATAGCCCATGTGCCTGGAAGAGGAGTGAGGAACTTCGGTTCGCACCAGTGCTAGTGTTTGTGAAATAGGTAGGAGGAAAGTTGGACCCAGACTTGGCAAGGAAAAGTGCTGTTTCTGAGCAAGGACTCTCAGCTTCGAAAGCTATCATCCTCACAGACCTAAGTGGGACTATCTTAATGGGCCCCTGCAGTTGAGGTGGGGAGGATGGCAGAAGGAAGCCTCCCATCCCTGCCTCTCCTCATCTGGTACTACATACCAGGTGGGTACTATGTAGATGTTGAGGGGATATCTCCAGAAATCTGCCCATTGCTGTGTGGACCTTACACATTCTAATTTCTGACCAGCTAAAACATCGCCAGGCCGTTCCCACAAAGCAGGACAGCATTTCATAATATATATATATATATATATATATATATATATATATATATATATATATATATTTCTGTCTCATTCTACCAAGAGGGGTTAGGCTACAAGGTCTGTGCTCTATCTATAAACTCCTAGTTTCAGGGCTGGGTTTTTTCTGATTTGTATTCTCCATGGTGGATTAATTAGCTTGGGAGTTGGCTTCTAATTGTTTCAAGTTAAATGTGTAGTACAGAGAGCTTTAAGCCAGAATGCTTCTCCAAGGTATCTGCTTCAAAGGTCCCTGAGCAGTCACTGCCTGGAAGTGGAGCTTAGTTGTGGCTCTCTAAGGATCAGAATCAATCCCTTCTGCTTGGTGAAGAAAGCTGAGTCTGGAGGTCAGCGGGGAGGCTGACCTTCCCATCTACTGATTGTTGTATGAGGTTGTGAGTTCGGGAGACTGTCGCCTGAATGGCAGTGCAGCAGCTCATCTGGAGTTAGTTCTCTTCGTTTTACTTTACTAGGATCCCTTTCTCCCTGAGGTTGTGTGTGTGTGTGCGCGCATGTGTGCACGTGTTGTATGTGCATGTGTGCACATATGCTCCTGCTTGAGGTATATGAAAAGAGTGTGTCAAGCACAGCAAGGGAGAAGGATTCCTGATTCCCTTCCAGGATTAGGAATCTAGACCTTTTATACACACCAAGGTGGGAGGTATTGAAAGGAAGGGGACTTCCTGGCATGAAAATGTCAACACCAGATGTGCGATGTTAAATAAACACTTTATTATAAACAGATGTCAAAAAACAATTAATGGAAGTATGTTGGAGTCTAAAGGAGCAAACACTAAAAGCTTGGAGGAGAATTCCAGGGCAGCAAATAAATTGCTGCCATGGACAAGGACAGAAGCATCAACAAGTTCTCTCCACCAACAGCTCCATACTCCTCATAGGTCCTATAGCTCTGGAAAAGGGAAGTCCAGAAGAGTCTGGGTTTTAATCTGCCTAACGCTGTTTCTTGTTGGGCCATATACTTAATAGTCCTTTTAATTTGTGCAAGATGCCTGGAGCTCTTTCCTCCCAATTTTTTCCAGACTAATCTGACTACTCTTTTCTTCCCAGGATTCATAAGTCAGTTTCTAGGGAAAATTATTGGCTATCTTAGCAACTGGAACCAAGGTGGCCTCTTGGGCCCTCTGACTCAGAATTAAAGGTAATAAGACTGAGCGAAGCCTACATTTCTCCAGTTGGCAATTAGTTTGCAATGGATCCAGCCTGGTCTTATGGCAAAATTCAGCACTTACCTGGCAAAAATACAAATTGCACACAACCCCCCCCCCTCCACCTTGGAGAAGGAGATCAAGCAACCTTTGTTCAAAGTTGAAAAAACTTGCCCCAGGAAACATCCCTTGTCTTTTGTCCAGATTAGTTTGTGACAAATGTGTCTATTTCTGAGAACTGCTTTGATGCAAATTGTATCCCAGTATAGATTACTTTAGAAAATATTTAACTCCCTGATAAACTTTACTTACTAGCATATCACACCTCATCTATATGCACTGACTAGATTTTACTTTTGGTCTGAGGAATCACAGATTATTCCTTCTCATCCACTAAAGAGACTGGAGTGAGAAGTAAAGATGATTCAGCACAGATGCCGAGGGGACCATGTTCCCTGATATTGTGTTCAATAACTTGCAAGATAAAGGTAAGCCCCCTTCCTAGTCATCCATGATTACACTTGGGAAAATAGCGTTGTCAGTTTAAAAAAAAGAACACAGAAACTCTTTAAGACAAGCATTTACAGCTACAACGGCTACAATAAACAAGAAAGGCCATCTGGTCCCTTATTTAGGCAAACACAAAGAGTGGTCAAAGAGGCTAGCTCCCCACCATACTCAGGTTAAGTACATTATGGCCATGGAAAACAGAAGGGCTCATTGTCCTTTAACTCATCTGTAGTTGTTAAGAGGATCCAAGATTCAATTTGTGGGCAGCCTGTCACTTTGGGAATTAGTTAAGTGGTAATAGAATTGGATAGGAATACATTTTGGCACTGACTCATTGGCTGTTTCCTTCCTGATCTCGAGTGCTTTGCCCACTTCGTTAGCCTGAACATAGCTTCTCCAGAAAGACATCTGAACAATAAATAGTTCAGGAGGAGGGAGGCGAGGAGAGAGTGGAGGTAGAAAGGGAGAGAAGTTAGCTATAGGCATTGGCATACTTTCTGGATCAACATATAAATAAAAAAGCAAATAAATTAGGTCGGTTTAGTCTTCATTCTCCCTCCTACTTAAATTTAGAAGTATATCTACTTCTCCAGGAATAAATGAAAGTGGGTATGGATGCAGAAATGAAGATTCCAAGGGTAACTATGCCTTAATTTTTTCTTTACTTTTGGACATTTGTCCAGTTGATTTTCCTAATCTCCCCCTGTCTTCCTTATCATTCCTGTCTTCTTTCCTCTCTGCTCCTATAGCTCCTTTGGCTCCTAATGGTCCATGCCAACCCATTTTCTTCTTGTTTCATACTCCCTCCTGGATTTGTGCCTCTGCCTTCTGTTATCAATAGAAATGAGTATCTCATGACAGCACATTAATAACAACAGTAGCAACAACAACAGCAGCAGCAGCAACAACCCACATGAAGAAAGAAAATTGTGGCAAAGCCAAAAAACCTTCACATCTCATTGCTTGTGCATCTGTTTATTCTCTTACAAATAGAAGTTGTTAGTACAAAGGATCTATGATTTCTTTTGGATCACATCTAAACTTGCCCATTGCATATAAACCCAGGAGTAACAATAACACTAAGGCACACTCATACCAACTACAACAGCCTGCCAAGCTTCACCAAATGACCCTAATATCAGAAGTTTTCTTAGATACTTGTGATTAACGACTTGGTGTTGCTGTCTCTACCTTGTAGCGTTACTGTCTCAGAGGGACAGTGATGGCTGTGGCTGGTGAGGAGCTGAGAAGCTCTGGGCTATTTTTTTTAAAGTCATAAATAAATGTGAACCGAGGTATGAGAATTGCTCCTTTTGAAAAGGAGCTTGCTGCCTGTTCTCACAGCAGATGCATTAAGTCAGAAACATAATCCCTGAAAATCCTTTGCTGCCATTTCTGGTGGTTTCTCCTTATGTGGTGATATAATTACTTTCCCATCAGTTTCTGCCCAGATAATTGGAAGATGGAAAGTATTTTTTTTCTTATAGTAAAAATTTTGCTTCTTGGAGAAGTCTTTACTCTCCAAAGTCAAGTATTATAAAACAATAGGTAATTTCATATCTTATCTTTTTAACCCAAATACAAAAATCATATTTTTCCATTTTTTAAATAATTGGGCAAATGAAAGGGAGAAAAATATTTAGATTTTCATACCACTGGCACATAAACACAGAAGTTAGTGATTTTCATTTTTAATGGAATACATGGCAATCACTAATTAAATGCAATCAAACTCAAACTAGAAACATCAGATAATAATGTGCATTGACTTACTTTTTTGGGAGTCTCCGGCCAGAAGTGTTTACTCCCCCAAAACAGGACAATTAGAGTAAGGGCAAGGATACCGAACACCAATCCACAAATCTTAAGTGATTTACATATCTTCTTGGATTTAAAAGCTTCTGCCTAAGTAAAGAACAGAGAGAATAAAACAATGTACAGAAACTCTTAATATAGCAAACCATTATTCAAAGTCACTTTTGATTTTACTGTCTCATGTAGATATCACAATATGAGAAATCTGTGAAAGCATGCTTCTGCTCAAAAGGAGAAAAATATGAATCAACTTACATTTAGAATGTGACAGTCCTCACAGTTCTCTGGAGGATTCTTTGCCATGGTCTCTCAGCACACAGTACTCGTTCTCTGCTTTGAAAGGAATGAGACCACTGCTGAGGTGGAGTTGTGAGTCGGCTAACAGATGCCAGAGGAGAAGCTGAATTTATATGGCTCAAATATGTCATACCAGAGCCTGAGGGAACCCAGGGGGCTCCTGTGCTGCGATTTGTTACATAGATATACCCATATATGTATATAACTTCTGTGCACAGAATTCCATCCAGAATGGCAAAGACAGAAGGTTATAATGAAAACTATTGTCCTGGGGGTTGGTTTGGAAGGAGACCAAGCCTAGGACACATTGAAATGATTTTTCACTATGAACTTAAAATATCAGTTGCAACACATGCTGCACACTTCAGAAATAAGCAAACAATACAGAGAGGGGAATGAAGTCTTAATTTCAATTCCATTTGATTTAACAAATATTTATTGCAGGAATATTAAAAGTCAGGCACTGTGCTTGGTATTGGAGATTCAGATACGAGTAAGATATAGTTTTCTTTACTGTGATAAAGCCCTTTGAGGACTGAGAGCAAATAATGAACTCAGTTAATTTATAATTAAAAGCAGAATGGGAGAATGGGGTAATGATAAGCTTTCTGTCTTCATCCTGTCTCTCTGATGGTTCTCTGTTCTGAGGTTCTCCTCAGTCTGCTCCTTAATGTTAATATTCCTTGTAATTCTATCCTTGGTGATCTCAATTTCCATATACTTCTTCAGTGATCCCATTGACCTCCAGTTTTCAGTGTCATCTATGTATCGCTGATTTCCAAATCTGTACCTGCAATCCATTCTATCTTTTGCATGTTAAAGCCATCTGAACTGTGTGTGACTTAGGAATCTCAAACTGACCATGTCACATCAAATTCTTTTTCTTTCAAGATCCTCTTCTCCCAATCCATGTTCTTTTCTGTATTCCTGGTCTTTAATGGTGGCCATATCAGTTTGTCAAGGCTTCAATAACAAAGTACTACAGACGGGGTGACTTGAATGATAGAAATTTACATCTCACAGCTATGGAAGATAGAACTCCAAGGTGTCAGCAGGGCTGGTTTCTTTTGAGGCCTCTTGTGTCGATGGTCATCTTCATACTTACTTAAAATTCTCCCTCTGTGCCTAACTTTGTCTTAATCTTCCCTTCTTGTAAGAGCAGTCAGATTGTAGTATGGCCTATCCATATGATCATAATTTCCCTTGATCACCTCTTCAAGGCCTCTATCTCTAAATACAATCATATTCTGAGATCATGGGAATTAGGACTTTGATAAATGAATTTTGGGAGAAACAGTTCAGGCCATAACACTGGAGGTATCACCTCTCCAGTCTCCAAAATCAGAATCTTGAGGCTTGTCTTAAGCTCTTTGTCATAGTCCTTTTACCCAACCAGTCACTGAGTATGAGCAGGTCTAAATTGCTACATATTTCAAAAGTACTCTTTCTTCCCTATATTGACTGATCAAGACTTCATTTTGGTTGTCGCCTTTTCTGACAAGGATCATATTCATCTCTAACTCAGCTGGTCTCTTAAAGCTCTAGATCCATCTAGATCCACCTGTCCATCTAACCTGCTGGACATCTCCACTTGGAAATTCCACAAATCCCACAAACACCACAGGTCCCAAACTGAAATAATTATCTCCCCTTCCAAAGATATTTCTCTTTATAACCTCTTTCACTAAATGACATGATGATCATACTCTAGAATTGAAAACTTCAAATGATCCTTTATTTCTTTTCCCCTGTGTTTACCCCATGTGTAATCTACTGTTAAAGCCAATCAATTTTGCTTCTGAATTATCTCCCAATCTTTTCTCTATTCTTAATTGGCATGGCCTTAGTTGAGGTTCTTATAGTTACTTTTACTATTGCAATAGAATCCCAACTGATTTCCTTCTGTTAGACTGTTTCCTTCACTATGATGCTTCCAAGGCCCAAGTCTGAGGACAATCTCCCCTTTGCTTAAAGTCTTCTCATGTCTATTTACTGTTTATAAAATCAAGGCTATTTATGGTCATGTTGTGGGTATTTCAGGACTCTACCTACTTCTGCAACCTTGATTTGAGACAATTTTCTTCATAGAGGATGGAGCCAATTGGAGGTCTCATTTGGGCAGGGCCATGGAACACGTACATGGGGCTTCAGCCACTAGTATGTCAAAGGGAAATAATTTTCTAATTGTTGGCAATAAAAGCATGCATGAAATTGATTATGTAAATTAGGAAACAAATCATTGTTCTACAGTTCTTTGGACAATGTTTTTTAAAAATCATGAATATAGCCTTATGGAGAAACCCAGGTTTATTATGACAGCTTTATCCCCTCAATAATGTTACTTACACAATGCTGCCTTCTCATGCTTCACTCTCTATTGATATGCTCTGTTGATACCCTCTGCATTTTCACCCTGCAGAGAATTTGCATGTAGTCTTTGCTCTTTGCCTGGATTCCCTCTTTTTATCTACCTGGAAAATTCTCATTTGGCCTTAAAAGTGCTGCCTAGATGTTGCCACCTCCTGAAAATCCTTCCCTAATTTCATCTCTTGATTGACTTCATTAAGTCAGCTTTTTTCCCTTGTTCTATTTTTTATACTTCAAATATTGCACTTAATATATTGTACTATAATTAGATTTTGTGTGCTTTTCTCCCCAACACATATTGCTAGGGTTTACAAAATTCCTTATTTGCTAAAAGGGTTGGTTAAAATACAGGTCAAAGTAATATACTGTGGAAGCATAGAGGAAGGAGTTATTAATTATGATTCGGGAGAGGAGGGAAACTGACACCAAGGTCATAAAACTTCAGTAGATTACTCAGTTATTAGCTCTGTTGATTCAATTTCTTTTATGCGAATTCATGGTTATAGAGACTGGATATATATTTAGTAGCGCACAAGATAAAGTCCTTGACACTATAGAACTCAGAATCTAGCTGGAGAGATGGGCATAAACTAAAAGGGAAAAAAAAAACTTCTGTAAATAAAGAAAATTTCAAACTACTCTACACAACTATAGTGATCAAAACAGTATGTTACTGTAATAAAAATAGACACACATCAATGGTACAGAATTAAGAGTCAAGAAATAAATGCACACTTATATGGATGGTTAATCTATGACAAAAGAGCCAAAGTTATACAATGGAGAAAGAAAAGTCTTTTCAACAAATGGTGTTGGGAAAAGTAGGCATTCACTTGCAAAAGAATGAAACTAGGTCACTGTCTCACATAATACATAAAAACTAACTCAAAATGAATTCAAGACTTATATGTAAGACCTGAAAACATAACTTCTGGGGTTTGCTTTGATTTAATTTTGCTGTTTCTCTGTTTTTTCATTATATTTTTCATGGAGTGAAATCATTTAGTATTTGTCTTCTCTTTCTGACTTTATTTACTTAGCAAAACTCTTTTCAGTTTCAGCCATGTCATTGCAAATGGTAAGATTTCATCCTTTTTCGTAGCTTAGTAGTATTTCATTGTGTGTGTGTGTGTGTATGTGTGTATATACACTACATCTCTTTATCCACTCATTTATCTTTGAATACTTAGGTTGTTTCCATAACTTGGTTATTGTAAACTGTGTTGCAATGAACACTAGAGTGCATATATCCCTTTGAATTAGTGTTTTGGCATTCTTCAAAAATATACCTAGGAGTAGAATTGCTGGATCATATCGTAGATCTAATTCCAATGTCTTATGAAACCCCCATACTATTTTTCATATGGAATAGACCAGTCTACATTCTCACAAATAGTATTTGAGAGTTTTTTCCTTCACATCCTCCCTTGCCAAAACTTGTTTCTGGTCCTTTAGATATGGGACATTCTTTTGGGTTAGAGGTGGGACCTTGTTTTGATGTTAATGTGCATTTCCTGATGATAAGTGATGGTGAGCATTTTTTCATGTACCTTTTCACCATCTGTATGTCTTCTTTGGAGAAATGTGTATTAAATCTTCTGCTCATTTCTTAAATTGGGTTATTTGTTTTATTGTTACTATGTTGTATGAGTTTCTTACAGAACTTGACTATTAGTCCCCTTTCTGATATATGTTATGTAATGAGAAGGAGAGTTAACCTGAGACAATGTTGAAGAAGTAGGCAGGAACCATATCATGCATGACTGTGTTTGTAAAGTCTGTCTTGGCTGCTTGTGGCAGAAACCAGGTTATGGTAGTTTAACAAAATAAGAACACAATGGAGTCTTGACACCAGCGTTCCAGGACAGGGGCAAGTGCAAGGACCCACATTTCCATCCTTTTTTTCTGTAATTCTTTGAGTACAGATTATATCTTCATGCTTCTAAGATGGCAAGTCCACTCTCCAGCAGGAAAAAAGAGAGAGAGAAAAAGGCAAAAGGATGCCACATGTGTTTGCTTCTTTCCATTAGGAAAGTAATAGCTTTCTCTTGGAAAGTCCTTTTCTATCGATTTCTTTATATCTTATTGGTCATAACTGGATTGGATGGCCACCCGCTACCTTCATGGAATTTAGCAAGGTTTTATTTTCAGCTCATCTTATTACTGCTTCTACTAAAATCCTGCCTTGTTACAGAAAAGGAACCACTTTGTGTAGTCCATTCACAGTTCCTGCCACAAGAGCAGAAGGTTGAAGATTATCCTAAGAACAATGGGAATTCATTTAAGAGTTGTAAGCAAGGGAGAGAGACAATTTTGTCTGTTTCTTAGCATCTCTCTGATGGCTGTGAGGTGAATGAACTCTAAGGGGGTAAGAATCCAGTTTTAAAATGCTGAATAGTAAGGAAGCAATTACAAAAAAGGATACTAGTTTGGACTAGGAAGGTGGAAATGGTGAGAAGTAGACAGATTTGGAATGTATTTCAGGGGTAATATACACTTGGTGATAGATTGGGTACACAGAGTGAGATAAAAGGAGGGTAAAAGATAATTAATGTATTTCTGATTTGTGCATTTAGGTGCAGAGGGGCACCATACACTGGAATTAGAAAACGCTACCAGTTTGGAGTGGTGGCTAAGGTTTTGGGCATGTTGAATTTGAGGTGTGTTTGAGACATGCAAGATGAGACATCTGCTTGGTAGATGGGCATTTGTCTGGAGTCCAAAAGACAGGTTCTACAGTGGAAATACAGATTGGGGGAGGAGGGGTAATTTGTATGTGGTGGTATTCAAAGCTATGGAAGTTGATGGCAGGATCTAGAGAAACAATAGAAAGAAAAATTGCTCAGTAAAATGTCTTCATGTTTTAAAAATACACTTTTGAATGGCATTAGGTTTTTATCTAAAAAAAAAGACACCCCTATAAAATGAGTAAGCAATATAGTAAAGTGCAGAGAAATACAAGAAAAATCCCTCCAATCAGCACCAACAAGGAAATAACTATTACTGTGCCACAGTTTCCTTATCTGAATGAAAGGGAGACAAAAATATTATCTATTTATAAAATTAGTTTGATAACATAATGAAGCAATTCATTTAAAGTGGTTATTTATTTACCTGGCAGATAGTTACCATTTCATAAATGTTAAATGCTGTAATATTAATGAACATTATTCTGGGCACTACTTTTATTATATAGGATTAATAACAGGATAGATAGAAATAATTTAACAGTAATAATATACATGCTATTTTTAAAAGTATGGATAAACTTTAAATGCTTGACTCAAACAAAAAAACCTCAGAATGAAAGTAAAGGTACTGGTGTAGACTTCAGATATATATTTTCTCACCCACAAGATAGCAGTTTCTGAAGGCTATTTTATTGGTTAAAATTGGATAAAAAATTTCAAATTTATGAAGAGGTTGTAATCATTATCTTTTTATTCCTATGTTTTATTTATTGATAGTTGATGAACTCTACATTGTTCTTTAAGAGCATGTGTTTGAGATTTCTTGGGTTCAAACCCATTTTGCTACTTACTAGCTGTAAGATCAGCAAATTACTTCATGTCTATGTGTTTCAGTTTTATCACTTCAGAAAGGGGTTTAAAATGTGGCTTCTTCATTGGGTGGTTGTGAGTAACAAAAGCATTAATGTAAGTAAAGTACTTGGAACAGTGCCTGGTTCATAGTAATACCAAACTATTATAGATATTATTTTATACATGTAAATATAGCTATTATGAATATGATTTTTGTTAGCTATGTTATTAGTTTTACCTTCTCATAGTTTATTACACTTATATTCTCTTCCACACCTACAATTCTCTAAGTTGTTTGGTTTTGGCTGTGTTTGCCATTAGTTCCTTTATCCTAGCTTTTTTTCCTCCTCTGAGTTCTTAATTTTGCTATATCTCTTGACTGTCTAGACTTTATTATTTGTTTATTATTTACAAAAGCCTTTTGTAAGTGTCACAGTTCCTGAGCTTCTGTTTGAGAATATCTGTTGAAATGCAAAACAACAGGATATAAAATTCTTGAGTTATACTTTGTTTTCCTCAGGAATTTGTCAGCATTGCTCTACTACCTTTGACATTGTGGGTCACACTGTATTTATTTATTTATTTATTTATTTATTTTGAGGCTAGGTCTCCCTATGTTGCCCAGGGAACCAACCACAGACTCTCGTTGTCCACGGTATCACCACCATGCCCAGCTATTTTTTGAGGCTAGGGCTCGCTATGTTGCCCCGGATGGGTCTCAAACCCACGGACTCAAGGAATTCCCAGTCCCAGCCTCCCGTCCTAGGTTTGGGATTAAAGTCGTGTGCCACCGCAGCTGGCTTACACTTTTTTTTTTTTTTTAAAACCACGGCCTCTCCATTCATCCTCTGGCTGGCAGAATTTCATTGTAGAAATTCCATCATAAAGAGGTCAAGTGATAGAGAAGGTGCTAGCAAGTGAGGTTGAAATAGGGTTGAGAAAACAGTGAGGGGACCCTAAAATCTAAAGAAGAGTATGTTTGACAAAGAAGACTATGGTATACTCTGTCAAAAGCTTCTATAAGGACAAAAGAAGAGCATTCTGGGATGCATGAATATTCTGAACAAAGTCAGATACAGGTGTTGGAGTATGTATTTTGGGTGTGGTAGTGCTGGATAATCCCTTGGGAATGGGATATGATGGAAGAGATATTCAGACAGAGCAAAGTGCCCAGATCTCTTTCTCTCAGGATACCTTGATTTTTGCTTCTGCTTCTCTATCTTGTTCTTCATGTAGACTTTTAGAAGCTACTAGAATAGGAGAGCAGAAGTGGAGAGCAAAAAGGGGAAGAACCCAATGGACTGTGGTAGAGGATTATGGGTGCATTGGTGGTTAGTGTGATGTGCTAACATACATCTGAAGAGATATGATTCTATACTTCTAAATCATAAACAGTTGTAAACCAGTATTACCTCAAGAAAAATAATGAAGTAATTTTGAAAATAATAAAAATATAATCTCTGAATTATGTTTCTTTTGTTCCTCCTTTATTGTCTTCATTGTTTCTCTATTTTTCCTTTGGACTAAAAGGGATTGGGGGCCACAGGGGCACAAAAGATTAAGACAGTGGTTCATGGGTGATAAGGTGGAAGGTGGTGGGAGAACCCCGGGGTAGATAGCGATGCAAAAAAGAGAGAGAGAGAGAAATTGTACCCACAAAATATAAAAAATAAATTAAAGAGAAAAAAATAATTGGATTTTCAGTAATGTTTTGTGCCTAGATCAATGAATTCAATAAATATTGGCTATTGATTGGGAATATTGCAGTGTAATGAAACAGTTTAGTGGGGGAAATGCAGAAACCATCCACACAACTCAGTATATGTAAGTGCAATCTTAGGATATTAGGTGGTACTTGGAGATAGAGCAGGGTACCTGACCCAGCTTTCCAAAATTTTAAGGAGGGGATGGTACATAGGACAGGCTTCAGGTATATCACTTCCAGGAGCAAGTGATGAAGAAACCCTTACAAGATGAATGGGCAGACTAAGGTGTTGGTTGAGACAGTTTCCCAGGAAGAAGGAAATTGTGGACAAAAACTTGAAAACATAACTGAGGAAAAGAAAAGTTTGAGCAACTGAAAGAATTTTTGTGTGGAAGAAATTCTTATATATTTCTTTGCATTACAAAAGAAGTATGTTTGTACATATAAACCACTTATCAAAAGCAGGAAGTAGAAATATCAAAGATGTCCCTCATTACTCCAGGTATTCAACTGTTAAACAGTGTTAATAGTTTAATGAATATTATTTCATATTTGCTATTCAAGGGGAAGTAGCGCATTCACATATGGACTTTTGTGTGTATATATGTACTATTAATAGTTTTAAAATTTGATGGTCTTACACAAGCACTCATGTTTGTCTGTTATTTAATATTATCATTTTAAAATATAGCATAGGCATTCTTCCTTGCCAGTAAAAAAATAAACAAACTCATTCTTAATAGCTGAGTAACATTCCACTTGCAATAGAATAGGCTATTATATTTATAAGGAATTACCAATTAATGGACCTTTAGATCACCTCTAGCTTTTTTGAGATTATAAAGAATACTGCAATGGATCTACTAACCCATTATAAATATATTTGCCCACTTCTATAAGCACATTTGTGGAGTAGATTTTTAGTAGGATGTATGATTTTCTTAGGGCTGCTATAAATAACTACAAACTTTGTGGCATTTAAGAACAGAAATTCAATTTCTCCTGGTTCTTCCTTGCTTTTTCCTTATCATGGTTCTAAGTAATCCTTGGAACTCCTTGGTGTATAGCTGCATCACTCCAATCCCAATCTCTGTCTTCACATCAAACATGTGCAAACAGATATTTTTAATTTTTCCTTTCCAATTTGGATGCCCTGTATTTATTTATTTAGCACAATTTTCCTGTCTAGAAACTATACTAGATCTATTAGGTTTTGCAAATTCTTTTTTGGCATATTAAGTTCAAGTTGCTTGTGCATCATTCCATTGGAGAAATCCAGTATATGATTGATTGTTCAGGTTCGTAGAGAGACCTGCTTTGAATATACAAATTTGGTCAATGTTAACATAGAAATGGGAGTTTAATTCCCTTGAAAAGATGACCTTGCCCAAGAAGAATGTTTAAAATAAGAACAGTTCTTAAAACACAGATCAAAATCCCATAGGATCTTGAAAAAGAAAAAGATTACAAAAGAAACTGAGTAGTCCCTGTCCAGAATTTAGGATTTAAATCTTGAGATTATGGTGCCCTGGAAGAAAGTTTCAAGAAAGTGAGAATGATTATTAGTTTGTGGGATTTGAAGTGCTTCCAAGGATGCTGAAACATTTAGTAAAATAATGTCCAGGGTGGTTAGACCTGCCCAAGGGCCAAAACCAGTAAAGATGATGGGAAATAGGAGATAATCAGCAGACTATATTGATTTCAGCCAACAAATATTTTCTTTGGACATTTTGATTATAACCAAATTTTATGTGCATTGTTTGTACCTTTTTGATGTGGAAAACTCACTATAGGGGATTCTTTGCTTTGAAGACCTGTTCTGACTTGCACTAAAGTTATTAATGATAATTTCAAATATACAGATTAGTGAGTGTGATTACAGACTTATTATCTCAGGAGTGGTGTGCAGGTATCTGCATTTTAACAACTTCTCTCTTACATACTTAAATTTGAGAAACATGAGATGGGGCAATCACCTTCTACAATTAGTTACGATGACTGCTTTAGTTCAATATAACAAAGAACAGACCTACTAAAAAGTTACACAGATCAGAACAACATGAGTACATTTGGCTATATTTGTGTACATTGGAAAGCAGTCACATAGAATGTTTGCCAAATATCACACAGTTTGTCTTGTTAACAATAATTATATTATAACAATAACAATAATAACATCAATGATTATCCCAAACACTGATGATAACCAGTGTAGATTTCTGAATGGTGTGAAGATCTTTCACTAGTCAGAGTTTGCTTTCTATAGTCTTCATCTCTTAGGGTCAAGACTCCTTGCCTTCATCTCTCCCTCATATTCTTCTGATGGGAAACCTCATCAACCAGTAAAAAAAAAAAAAGGATAATTTAGGGGTGTAAATTGGTCGTTTCATTCAAATATATAGTCAACAATATCTAAATATCTAAATCCATTCCTAGGATGTTAACACCTCATCCTTTTTTAGCTTAATGTTTTTTGGCTTTTTCCTTCTGTGTTATCTTCTGTCCTGACCAACCACTCTATCTCTGTTCTCACTTCCCTATTTGTTTCATGTGTTCAGACATACAGCATGTTTTCCTTTATTGGTCACAACAGCAATGAGAGTTGGGACAAAGATTACCTTGGAGATTTTCTGCTTAATCCTTTTATTTTCAGATAGGAAAATTGAAGTCCAGAAATGTGAAACAGCTTGCCCACAGTTGCACAGCTAGTTAGTGACCCAGCTAGGACCAGTGTCTGGGTCTCCTGATTCCTTTTCCAGGGCTCTTCCTACTATAGGAGGGAATAGTTATCCCTGGAGAAGGTAGGCTAATAATTTTTCATATGTTCTTGAAATAAGACCAAGTCTGGAATGCAAAAGGAAGAATTGAAGGAAAATAAGTGAGTTTATTTTAAGCTTAGTCTGTTAAAGAGATTTAACTTTCAACCACTATATTAGTTTTCATTTTCCCCCCCCTTCTCTGCCAGAAACAATAAAATGACCGTTGTGGCACTGAGACCAATGCAAGGTATTATACTTAAATTTGAGTTTAAATGATTTACAGTTGAGTGGGAAGATTAGTATACAGACCAACCATGTGACCCTCATCAAGTCATGACAAGAATTGTTCCTCAGTTTTTTGATTGTAAAGGGAGGGCTTTACTCAGAGTGCTTGGGCAAAGACCAATGAGAAAGCAGTGGTTAAAAAGAAAAGGAAAGCAAAAGATATTCAAGGGGTATCAGCTCTGTGCAACTTAGTGATGCCTTTTACAGAGGATACAATTGAGGCATAGAAAGGTAAAAGGACTGCTCACTACCTCATATTGTGACTTGATTAATATTCACTTTGGAAAACTTAAAAAAAAATCTCCAGCATGAACATAATATCATATTTTTAAATACGAGAAAAATCTGGGGTAAGAGGAGATGTTTTTCCTTTTAATGATTTTTCAGAATAAGCCTTTTGAACATTACTATGAGGATCATTTCAAAATGAGCATGAAAGTGGAAGATAGAAAAGAACAAGATGGTTCAAAGATAATGTGACAAAAGAGCAATGATTTTAGGGAGGAAAAGAAACTCAAAGAGACATGATAAACTCAAGCAATCTGGGTGAAAAGAACATGTGGTGCTGTGCAATAGTAAGTGCCAAGGAGGATAGGTGGAAAATAGCATGTGCCTGGCCAAAAATCGTAAGTTTTTGTGTGTGTATGTGTGTGTGTGTGTGTGTGTGTGTGTGTGTGTGTGTGTGTGTAACTGAGAACAGTAGGAGATAAACGGGCAGTCTCCAAGGTACTCTGGAAAATCAATCACAAACATCATCTAGAAGCAGCTGACTTAATTCATTCTATTCCTATTACAATAAATCTGACTGGCATATAAAATTTGTGTGCCTGGAAATACTAGCCTGAAAAATTACTTTTGGGCTCTTGCTTGAAATTTTACGTGAATAAGGAAAACCAGGAAACCACCAAAAAATGCAGTGTCCAACTATTTCCTTCTTCAGAGAATATTTCAAGGCTCAGATCCAGCCTAGTCTGCAGATAGTATCTAGTATATATATATAATATGTAAATTTTGACTTTTCAAAATGAGGAAGCCCACTTCTATATATGAAGATACAGAACTTTCACCAGAAGTACTTGCTGTGTTTCTTCTCATACTGAAGGTGATTTTGTATTGACCATCTGCACTTTCTAACCTTGCCTCAAGTTCAATGCTGAGTCTAGCCAGGGAATAGAATAAATTGAATGGTCCACTCAAGGGTTAGGTCTATAACTGGGATCTCATTAGCACCTTGACTCAGCCAACTGATTCTAATGATGGCTCGCTGAAGTAGTTGTTAAGTTTCCCAAACATTAAATTAGAGCTACTAGAAAGGAACAATATATTTCTGAACACAACCTTACTTCACCCAGCTCCCTTGATGAAAAGTAAGTCACTATAAAGTGGTTAGTGTCTTTTTGTGTATTTTCCTGGGATCTTTGTGAACTTACCAGGTAGTCTGGGAGCATATATCCTTTAATAATTGAAGAATTTTTTACACTATTTGATAATTTCATTACCTATATTGTTCTTTCTTTCTGAACTCTAATTCAGTAGCTCAGTCTCAAATTTTATTACCTTTTCTTCCCATTTTATTAGCTTTATGTTTGCTTTTTAAAAAATTAGACTTTTGTTTAACAGTACTTTCAGTTCATAGCAAAAGCAAGCAGAAGTTACAGAGATTTCCCATATTTACACCATGATCATACGCATGCCCTCTTTCACTCTCAAAATCCCAGGCCTTTTCAAACAATATCCCAGGCCTTGAAAACTCAAAGAGTTTGCAAATAATAAATTACCCCTCCAAGAAATATTGGAAGGAGCTTATGTATCTAAACTGAAAAGAGTAATATGCACAAATAACTGAATAAAGAAATACATTGACCCACAAAGATTAAGGATAAAATGACAGCAGCAGTTTATCACATATCAATGATCACCGTACACAGACTGAACTCACCAAATAAAAGACACACAGTTAAAATTTGATCAGAAAACAGAATCTAACTTTCTACTGTCTCCAGGAAACACCTAAAGTTCAAATTCAAACACAGGCACAGAGTAAATTATTGGAAAACAATCCTACACATGAATGGTACTCAAAAGAATGCAAGAACAGCTACACTTATATCAGACAAAATAGATTTCCAGTTAAAAATATAACGAGATAGAGAGGGGCACTATATAATGTTTAAGGGAACAATACATCAAGGAGCAATAACACTTATCAATGTTTGTGCACTAAATAAAGAAGCACCAAAATACATGAGGCAACTACTATCAACTTTGAAAACAAACACTGGGAAAAGCATATCTGTGGTGGGATACTTCAATATCCCACTCCCACTAATGGACAGATCAAATGGACAGAAAATAAACAGGGATACAATAACCTTAAATAGAAAATCAGAACTCATGAACCTCATAGATATTTACAAGGCAGTGTACCCCCAAAGAGCATAATACACATTTCACTCACATGCTCATGGGATAGTCTCCAGAACAGACTATATTCTGGGACACAAATTCACAAAGATTGAAATCATAGCTAGCATCTTCTCAGACCATAAATGTATCAAAGTAGAAATTCACTATTGAAAGAAAGCTAGGATGTCCTTTAATAAATGGAAACTTTAATAATGTCCTTTAACAATGGAGACTGAAAAATAAAATACCGAAAGAGTTCTGGGTTAATGAGGATATCAGACAAGAAATTTAAAAAAATGAGGCTGGACATGGTGGCGTGCACCTGTAATCCAAGTGCTGGCAGGCAAAGGCCAGTGATCACTTGAGTTCATGGGTTCAAGACTACCCCGGGCAACATAGCAAGACCTGATCTCGAAAAAGTAGCCAGGTGTGGTGGTGGGAGCCTGTAATCCCAGCTATCTGGGAAGCTGAGGCTGGGGATCACTTGAGTCCGCATGATGGGGACGACCTGGGGCAACATAGGGATACCTAGTCTCAAAAAAAATTTAATTAAAAATGAGAGCAAGCACATAAGTGTCCAAAACTTATGGGATGCAGCAAAAGCAGTACTCAGAAGAAAATACATCACAACAGAAACTCACATCAAAAAACCAGAAAGCACTCAAATACATAATCTTCTCTTAACTTGAGGATTAGAAAAAGAACAAACAATTCCAAAAACCAGTAGAACAGAAGCAATAAAAATCAAAGCAGAAGTATATGAAATAGAAACTGAAAAAGCAGTCAAAAGATCAATGAAACTAAAATGTGATCTTTTGAAAAACAAAATAGAGGAAAACTCTATCAAGACTCACTAAGAGAATAAGGGAGATCTCAAATTAATAGGGTCAAAAATGAAAGAGGAGACATCGTAGAAGATACTGCAAAAATTCAGAGGATAATTGGAGGTGATTATGAATATCTATACACTAACGAATTTAATAACCTAGACAAGGTGGACAAACTCTTAGAATTATACAATCATGTAAGACTGAATACAGAAGAAGTAGAAAACTCAAAAAAATCATCATCAAGAAATTGATATGATAATCAAAACTTTCCCAAAAAGAAAGAGATCACCAGATCACTTCACAAGTAAATTTTACCAAACTTTCAATGATGAACCATTGCATATCTTGCTCAAATTCTTCCCAAAAGTTGAAAAAGAAGAAATATTTCTATATGCTTTTTATGAGGCCAACATTGCTTTAATACCAAAACCAAACAGAGACAGCACACACAAAAAATTATAAACCAATTGCCCTAATGAACACAGACACAAAAATCCTTAATAAAATTCCAGCAAACTGAATCCAAAAGTGCATTGCAGAGATACACTATCACCAAGTGGGATTTGTATTAGAGATACAAGGATGGTTCTGCATCCTAAAATCAATTGATATGATTCACCATGTCAACAAAAAGAAGGATAAAAACCATATTGTCTTATCAATGGATGCTGAGAAAGAATTTGATAAGAGCCAACATACATTTATGGTGAAAACCCTCAAAAAAACTGGGGATACATGGGATATACCTTAATATAATAAAGGCCATCTACCACAAACTCACAGCCAATATCATTCTCAATGATATAAAAATTGAAAGCTTTTCCACCAAGACCTGGTACAAGGCAAGGATGTCCACTCTCATCACTGCTATTCAACATAGTACTGCAAGTTCTAGCTAGAACAATTAGACAAGAGAAAGGTATACAGAAAATCCAAACTGGGGAAGAAGTAAAGCTATCATTATTTGCAGATGACATGATAGTATACATAGAGAATGTTCAAGATTCCACAGAAAAGTTAATAGGAACAATTTAATTAGCTAAGAAAAGTGGCAAGGTATAAAATCAACACACAAAAATCAGTTGTCTTCCTGGATACAGTGAAGTAGAAAAGGAGGAAATTAAGAGAGTGATCCCATTTATAATTTTACGGAAAAACTAAAAAATCTAGCACTAAACCTAACAAAAGAGGTAGAAAACCTTTGCAAAGAGAACTAACTGTAAGACATTGTTGAAAGAAATAGAAGACATAAAGAAACTGAAAGATCTTCTCTGCTGTTGGAAGAGCCAACATTGTTAAAACGGTCATGCTAGTCAAAGTAATTTACAGATCTAATGCAATCCCAATAAAAATATCAATGGCATTTTTCAAAAAACTGGAGGAAACACTACTAAAATTCATATGGAATCACAAAAGACCCAAATAACAAAATCTACACTGAGAAGTAAGAAAGAAAATGGAGGCATCACACAGCTAGACCTCAAGTTATATTATAAAGCCATAATAATTAAAACAGCCTGACAATGGAACAAAGACACATGGGCCAGTGAAATAGAATTGACAGCTCAGAAATAATCCTACATTTATATGGATAGTAAAGCTATGACAAAGGAGCCAAGAAAATATACAGGAACAAGGAAAGCCTCTTCAGTAAATGGTGTTTGGAAAACTGGAGAGCTGCATGGAAAAGAATGAGGCTAGACCACTATCTTATGCCACACACAAATATCAATTAAAAATGCATAAAGAGAGAGATGGGGGAATTCAAGTGGGGAGGGGACCGACTATAGTGGAAGATTATGGGTACCTTGGTGGTGGGTGTCATATGGTAACATACTCCCGAAGGGTATGATCCTCTGTCTGTAAATTATATACAAATTTATGAACAAAAGTTACCTCAATAAAAAAAGGAAAAAAAAAACCAACTTATCCTTAATTACTTTGAACTATTTCTTCCTGGAGAGTTTAAAGTTAGTCTGAATAGCTGAAACCTGCTCTGCAATTAATGATGTGAACAGAATGTATGTGGAATGGGAAACACTCATGACAAATAGTGCACAAATAAAAGGTTTGATTGAGATTTTGATTCAAAAGTGAAAAAAATATAAAAAAAAGATGTATGTTATGTTATCTCAATTCAGGTTCAAAGTCAACTGTTTTCTAATTCTAAAGAATGAATGGTCACTTTTGGGTTTATATTTCCTGATAAACCTGTGTTAGCATGATTACAATACCATTTGCTTCACTTTCAATTTTCAATAGAGGGTCATTGTTGCAAAAACTATTTGAACACTGAATCATTTTTTTTCAAGGACTTCTCTCTTTTTTAATTTAATTTTTTGAAAATTGATTGTGCACACACACACACACACATACAAATATAACATCATTTTCTACCTCAAGTTTCTCCCACCACCTTATCACCCATGAATCATCTTAACATCTTATGCCCATCCCTTCCCAGATTTTACCCCCTCTCCCACTATTTTTCTATGCTTCAGTTATGCTGAGAGTTTTAAATTTTTCTTGTTCGTTTATTTGTTTTCCCTATATCCCTCATATGAGTGAGACCATCTAGTATTTCTTTTTTTCTTTTGGGCTTATTTTCACTAACATGATTTCTTCAAACTCCATCCATGTTGCTGCGAATGACACAAGTTTATCTTTTTGACTGATGAATAATATTCCATTGTGTATATAAACCACAACTTTTGGACCCATTTGTTTTGGGACATTTGGGTTGTTTTCATATTCTGGCAATTGTAAATAGTGCTGCAATAAACATTCAAGTACAGGTGTCCTTTTGAATGAGTGTTTCTGTATCCTTTGGGTAAATACCCAAAAGTGGGATTGCTGAATCAAACAGTAGTCCCATTTTCAGTAGTTTAAGGGTCCTCCACACAGCTTTCCATAGTGGCTGGACCAGTTTGCATTCCCACCAGCAGTGTAAAAGTGTCCAAGGACCTCACTTAAGCTTTTATTATTCAGATAATTCTCTTAAAATGTCAATGCTATTATCATCATTATTCATTTTTCCATTTTCAATTGTTAACTGATCTAACTTTGGTAGGTCATCATTTGCCAAAAATTTTGTGAGTTATTTGAGCAATTTGGCAACATCCTTTATTTTGATGTCTAGATATTTTGCAAAAATTTCAGTTTCATTTTGCAAATTTGCACTACGCATTGTTGGATACTTACACAAAAGAAATGTTATTGCTATAGTATATAGGGATATAGTATATAGATTAGACACTAACATAATGAGGAGAGTTCTTTAAATATGACCTAATTTTATTGTGGCCAGTTCATTATTGAATATTTTTGTGTTTTGGCAACTTTTGCTCCTTACAGGAATTTACTGTCTAGAGTCTGATAATGAATAGTTGGCTAATAAGACCTGCTCTGTACATCCCAATAAATTCCATCTTTATTTAATTAGGACTCTTTACCATGGGCAACAGTCAATGATTTCAGTGACTTATTATATAGTTTCCCACTGATAGTAAAGACATTTTATAACAGTGGACGTCAGCAATGTAGGTCTTTGATAAATCTATGAGCTAGTTTGACCAAAGGCTTATCTTGAACTGAACCAAACCATGTCCCACTCAGAATCTTTGCAAAATGGGCTCATGTTAGTTAATAAAGAAAAACAGCAAGCAAACATCACAATGTGTCCAGAATTGTGAAGGATCTGAGACTTTACTTGCCTACTGGTTGCAAGAATATTGGCAGAAGATATGAACACCCTGAGACAAGGACAAAAGATATCTTCTTACTTACCACATAGTAAGCAGCATGAACTTCATGTCATAGCAGATTTCCTTGCCATGACTATCCCTCCCTTCCCATAGGGCAATGTGTGGAAGCTGTGCACATAGTGGGATTTTATCACAACTGACTAATCTTGCACATAGAGAATTCAAGTCTTTTAATAATGGTTTCCCATTAACCTGCTCAAATTTTGCTCAAGAAGGGAACATATTTATTATACTGGAAGCTTCAATCACTATTTCATTGGTGAAGGAGGGAGACTCACCTTTAGATTGTGGGATGACCAAACACACAACATGCAACACTGGACAGATGATATCCAAAGAAGTTTATTAGTCACATATACTCAACAGCCCTGGGGAGGGGGACATTGCATACCATACACAGTATTGCACGAAGGAACAGAAACGACAACCAGGGACTATAAAAAGCAAGGTTTGTCATATCAAGAGAATCGGGTGCACCGTGGGTCCTGTGGGGAAATGTGATTTGCTTGTTTGAATAATTCTCCAGGATGGTAGGTAACTGGATTCCCCTGTTCAGGGTCAAGCAGGAATTGAGCCTTGTTCCTTTGATATTTGGTTAGGGGATCTTATCTATGGGAACAAAGTGGAGGGAAACTTACACTCTATTGGATGATAAGCAAATCTGCCTTTTACTGTAGAAGACAACACTCTGTTTTTCATGGATATTAGCTATGTAAGTGAAATCCTTGAAAAATAAAGTCAGTGTTTCTGCTTGCTTTTGTTCAGTGGTTTTGTTTTGTGATAGTTGTCTCCCAATACAATGTCAATGGTATTTTATGAAGAAGCACTTTTATTAATTATAATAGCAATAAAACTAAAGTCACAACAAATAAAAACTTATTTGATCAATCAGAGGCAATAATTTTGACAGTTCTTCCCGGTGGACAAGGTCAGACTAAATAAACAGACCTTTTCAACTGTATAGAAAGCTAATAAGAATTGCTGAGGAAGGTACATAGAATTCTCTGTATTCTTAAACATATGACCATAAGCGTACATTTTCATTCCCAAATGAACTTTCTTCCCTTTTTATTTTTTCTTTCATATTTATGACTCTCATAGTTCTGTTTAGCATCTGCTCAACAAATAGGAAGTGCTCAATAAATGCTCATTGATTAACTGGACAAAATGAATGGAAATGTTAAGACTACAGTATTCTTAAATGTGTTAAAGACCTGATATATCAGGATTCACTTAATGCACATAGCATTGTTGGAAATAAAGGAGGGCTAACATTGTTGACTTCATTTGACAAATGAGAAATCTGAGGCACAGAGAACAGTGAACTTGCTTCAAGACAACACGTTCTGTTACGAATATAAATTCATAGACTTTATGTAAAGTAATTTTAATTGAGTCTATGTCCTTTCCCTAGCTTTCCTCCCTTCCTCATTCTCACTTTTCATCCCCCCTTCTATCTGTAATATGTATGCATGCATATATGTAATCTTCCATCAATCTATCCATAATGTTAATTACATCCAAACTTTTGACTTAATACATTGATCAGATGAAAGTAATTGAAAAACGAGTAGTTTTGTGAAGGGATGTTCATTGCCATGTTACTTGTAATAGTAAAAATATGAAAGCAGATAAAAATCAACAAAAAGGAGTTAAATATATATTTTAAATAACAATTTTTAGAAACTATTATTGTATTCATAATTAATATATATCAACATTATAACACTAATATATATTACTATAATATAATTTGATTTATTTATTTCCAGATTATTTTCTGTTCATATCACTAAAGTAGTAACTTAGTGCTGTGTTGGTACAGAGAGAGAGATAGCTCAGTGGAATAAAACTGAGAATCGAGGAATACATGCTAATATTTATGATCAGCTGATTTTTTGACAGAGGAGCTATCGCAATTCAATGGTAAACAATTTTTTTTTTTAACAAATAGGGCTGAAACAACTGACTATCCATATAGAAAAGAATGAATTTGGACTCTTATATTATGTGACACAGAAAAATTAACTCATAATGGGTCACGGATGTAAATGAAAGAGGCAAAATCATAACTCATAAGAAAATATAGTAATACATCACTGTGAACTTGGGTAGCTACTATTTTCTTAAATATGACACTAATATCACCAGCCATAAAAGAAAAAGAATACCCATAGACTGGATGAGAATATTTGAAAAGTCATATATATGACAAAGAACTTGTATCCAGACATATAAATAACTCTTAAAACTCAATGACAGAAAAAGACAACCTAATTTTTCAAAAATGGGCAAAGATTTGAATAACTATTTTTCCAAAGAAGATGTTCATATGGCTAAAAAGCACAAAAAGTACTCAATATCATTTTAAAAACTCTATTCTAAACCACAAAGTGATACCACTTCATACAGAGTGGAATGCTTATAACAAGGACCAATTACAGGTATTGGTAAGGTGTGGAGAGACTGAAACTCTCATACATCACTGGTGTGTGTAGAATGGTGCTGCCTCTCCAGAAAAAAAGTCTGACAGTTTCTTAACAAGTTAAGCATAGCTTAGCCATAGTATCCAGCAATTCCAATCTTAGTTATCTCTTTAAAAGTAATGAAAACAACATATGTCCACTTGAAACATATGTCCATGTCCGACATATGTCCATGAAAATGTGCATGTGGCTATTCATGGCAGCACTGATCAGAATGGCCAAGAAATTTAAAGAAACCAAATGTCCATCCACTGAAGTTTAGATAAACAAAATGTCATCTATCAATGCAATGGAATATTATTCAGTTGGAAATGAATACATCACTTAATAGTGAAAGTGTTTTAAGATTAGATTTGGTAATGGTTACACAGTTCTGTAAATGTATCAAAAACAAGGCTTTTACGCTTTAAATGAGAAAATTTTATATTATATAAAATAGCTCTCATTAAGGCTATTAAAAACAATATTATACATATTTTTGTTAAGTGGCTTTATTGGATTATAATGTGTTATTAATATAGTGTGTGCTAGTAAATATATTTCTACAGCACTTTAAAAAATCTTTACTTCCTACTAATCCCAGAAGCAGCACATGCTTATTGGGGAAAAACTCAAAGCATATGGAAAAGTTTAACATAAAATATCAATGTTTTCACATTACTTATTATTTCCACAGAATTTTATTAATATTTAATGCAACAGTATAGTTAATGGTTGATTAGTATTCTTTTGTATGCCTATAACATAAGTTGCAGGGTTAACTCCATATTATTTTTTATTCAGCAATAAATTAAAAACAACCTCTAAAAATGTCCTTATACAAATCACCTCTGTACATTCACTGTGGTACAACTGTCCAATTATCTCATTAGAATAAATTTCTTCAAGTGTATTTATTGTTTAAAATGTGTGTATATTTAAAATATTTTAAAATTATATGTGAACAAATTTTATCTGGACAAAATACTAATTTGTTCTCAAATCAGCAATGTTTATGAAGTATTAATTCTTCCTTATCTTTTTCCAATCCTGGTTATTTTTTTCTTAAAGTATCTTTGCTAGCTTGGTAGGTAAAAGTGGTAATTTATCTTAATTTAAAATTATTTTTGATTATTAGTTAAATGGAACAATTTTTGATGAATTTTGTGCCATTTATATTCCTTTGTGAGTTTTCTATTTAAGCCTTTTGCTCATATTTAAACTGGAGGCATTGTCTTTTTCTTCAACAATGTATTCAGTAGAATAATATGCAAACAAAAAGAATGTTTTATGGAGCATGTTTTATGAAGCATGTTTAATTCTTTCTTTCAATGTCATATGAAAAACAGGATAGAACATTGTATCTTTTCTACCAGCTCAGTCATAAAAAATAATTATGCACTGGAAAATACTAAAAAATTGTTGAATCTTTTCAGATGGTAGTTCTAGACACTTTTCACTTTCTAGTTTTGTATTTTTCCTGTTTTCTAGAAGGAGCATATGCTACCTTGATAATAAGCAAAATGTTTATTGCTTTTTTCTTTCAAAGCAGGGAAAAAGGCTTCAAGAAGCGTATTATCAGAGAGTAAGCTTATACTTAGGTTATGCATGCCGAGGAACTCCAGGTTTAAATAAAATGGTATGTGCAGCTAAGGAAAAGTATATTTTTCCAAAATAAAGAAGTCAGAAAAATTGTGAAAAAATATATTTTGAAGAAATTAAGTTACACCTTAAGAGGAGTCAGTTGGGTACAGGGATCACAAGATCACTGTAGATCTATTCTTTAAACTAAAGTAGTATGAGTTTACAACCCTGCAAAACATTTAGGTGTACAGTTTCTTACCTCCAGGACTGAATATTTCACACCACACTCACCAGGTGTCCATCCACCAATAACTATTTGCCTCCTGTACCTGTTTCTTCCTCCTTCCACTCTGGTAATTACCATTCTGTTGTTGGAGTCTATGGATTTATTTTTTGTCTTCGCTTTGCTTGTTCATTTGCTTTGTTTCTTTATATTCCACAAATGAGTAAAATGATAAAGTATTTATTTTTCTTCTAACATTTCACTTAGTATAATCTCTTTAAGGTCCATCTGTGTAGTTGGAAACTACAAGATTTCATCTTTTTATGGATGAGTAATTGTCCACTGAATATATATAGTACCTCTTTATCCAATCATCCATTGTTGGACACTGGGTTGTTTCCACATTTGCCATTGTGAATAATGTTGCAGTAAATATTGGGGCAGATACATCTTTTTGAATTAGTGTTTTCACATTCTTCAGATAAATATTCAGAAGTGCGTTCCTGAATCATATGGTAGCTTTATTTTTAACTTTTTGAGAAACCTCCATTTCCCATGCTTACTGTCCCAATTTACAGTCCCTCCAACAACCACTGGAGCGTTTAAAGAAATAATAATTTCAGAAGTGTTGTCTGTGGAGGGGAGCAAAATCAAGCTTTAAAGTGTTGCCAAGTGAGTGGGAGATAAAGAAGTCAAGTCAATGGCAGGCACTTGTAATTTTGAGACCTTGGGCAATGGGGAAAAGATAAACTGACTTGAGAAGCAATAGAATTTTAGAAACTTAATAGTTATGACTTTTTATATCATTATAAATTCCAGTTAAAATAAAAATTAATACTTGGCTTATCTCCTTGTCACACAAGGTCTGTCCTGATGATGTATAAAATGATGAATTAAGAAAGCAATAAAAGGGCGAAAGAATAATATGCACAATGCTGCCATCTAGAGTATCCATTGAAAATGACACCCAGTGTCTGTTTCAGGGTGGGCTTGCTCATATACTCCTTAAAGGGCCTCTGGGTTTGTGTGAGTTTGTCATCATGTGTAAGCCATGTAGGAGGCTAAGCAAAATTCTGAGTGTAGACTTGTGCTTGAAGACTCATATTTTGATCCTGAGTGAAATATTTAAATTTTCCAAAATTTCAAATTCAAACATGCTAAATTCTTTTAGCATTGGTATATGCAGATTTGTTAAGGATTATAATAGCAACTTTAAAAGCTGTTTAGGCACCATTTTAAAGTATTTTACATGTAACTGTTTCCTGTATGTATAAATTTGGGGGTACCATTTTACTCCTTCGTAGGGTCACGTGTTCAATCATCTTCTACCAAATCTCTTTTGCCAGTGTCCTAGCCCCTTCCTTCTACTACTTCCTCCTCCTTCCCCCATTCCTGCTGGTAGCAAGTCAATTTTTCAACAAAGTGTAAGATTTGTTTTTGCTGTGCTCTGCAATATATAAATATGCATCATTTATATTCCACAAATGAGTGAAACCATGTGATGTCTTTTACTTTCTGACTTACTTCACTTAGCATCATCACCTCAAAATCTAGCTATTTTGTCCCCAAAAGCATGATTTCATCTTTTAGTTCACCGAGTATATATTCTACAATTTCTGTGTCCAATTGTCTGAAAAACATGTGGGGCACTTTTGTTGGTTCTATGACTTGGCCATTGTGGACAGTGCTGCTATGAATACAGGAATGCATAAGTCTTTTCATATTAGAGTTTTCATTCTTTGGGTAAATGCTTAGCAATGGCATTTTGCTAGGTCATCTGGGATTTCTGTTTTTTATTTTCTTAGGAAATCTCATACCATCTTCCACAGAGGCTGTACCAACTTGCATTCCCACTAAAAGTGGATCACTTGCTTCCCACATTCTCACCAACCCTTATTGTTTCTACTCTTTCTGATATGGACCATTCTCATGGCAGATAATATCTCATTGTGGAGATATGCTAAATTATTTTCTCAAACTAGGAGAGACAGTTTGGCAATGCTTTACCACAACAGTACTCTGAACAGGACACTGAAACATTTAGGACAAGAGGAAGTCCTAAGGTACCCTTCCTACAAAGATAAAGAGACACATTTATTGTCAGAGACAGAAACTGAAAGCTATGTAAAGAAGCTCTGCTTAGTTTACCAAATTAGTTGCCCCAAACAATCCTAAATACAAGAATTAAGGGGGTTATTGTGTTAACTGGGAGAAAGGTGAAATTTTGCTGGAGGATTCTTTTTTGCTTCAGAAAGCTTCATCAATCTTTTCAACTAGTCCGAAGCCAAGCGTTACTGGATAAAGTGAAGGTACACAGATGGGAATGTACTCTTAGGGAATGGTAGACAGAGTAATTTAGGGTAGGCAGGAATTGGCTCTTGGTGGGTGTGTAGGATTTCAACAGTCAAAGACGGGGGTGGACAGCAGAAGTTGCAGGCAGAGGGAAGGAAAATAACAAAGGCAGGAAAGCATAAGGCACATTTGGAGAACAGGAATTAGTCCTGGTATGGCTAGAATATGAAAAGCATTGTAGGGAGAGAAGATGGGAAGGCTGGGGAGCACCTATACATCTCTTATCTCCCCCCCCCCCAATCTGAGGATTTACTCTTGAAAATAAGGGGAAGTTGCCAGGTGTGGTGGCATGCACCTGTAGTCCAAGTGCTGAGAGGCAAGAAGCCTGAAATCGCTTGAGTTCATGGGTTCGAGACTACCCTGGGCAACATAGTGAGACCTCGTCTCAAAATAAAATAAAATAAAATAAAATAAAATAAAATAAAATAAAATAAAATAAAATAAAATAAAATAAAATAAAATAAAATAAAATAAAATAAAATAAAATAAAATAAAATAAAATAAAATAAAATAAAATAAAATAAAATAAAATAAAATAAAATAAAATAAAATAAAATAAAATAAAATAAAATAAAATAAAAAAAAA